>PVKN010009513.1:0-23668 GCA_004027915.1 Capromys pilorides
AATTAGATTATGATGCAGGCTCACTGCCATTACTTATGAGCTGTGGAAATATCAAAAACTTGGAATAACACTTTTTAGATTGATATAAACAGAGTAAGCCAGATGGCTTGCTACTGATCTAATGCAACTGATAGACTTTAATAATTTATCATCAAGCCTTAGCTATATGGCTTTGTCTTTAGGGAACTAAGTTCACTGGATTGATCATCACTAGCTATGCTTGCCTTTGCATTTTTTTTAATTTATAGTATTTTAAATGACTATATGGTGCTTTAGTTCCCTCAGTTGCTAATATTTATATTAATAATATGATCCTAGAAATTTGGAGTAAAAAAAAAAGAAATGTTATTTTATTGAATCTGATATTCTGCAAGTTTAAATAAAGAAAATGTAAAAATAGAGATCCAGACCTATTCCAAAGCAGTTTCTCTATACCTTAAAGCCAAATTTTATTTTTCTTCTCCTTATCGCATACAGCTTAAATATAGTACTTTTGCTGCACAATAATGTAGAAAACTAATGCATAAAATATGATGCTATCAATACAAATTGTTGACATAGGAAAAATGACATTTTTGTTCGTAGCTGCAAATTTATCTTGTTGGGTTGGTTGGGGATGCACAGCAGCACTGCATTACAGAAAGACAGGATGACATTTCACTGGTGGCAGTGTGTTCTCTAAACATAGCATGAATGGTGAAAAGCCCTGTAAAGTATTTTAAATGTAGAATGGCCTCACTCTGAATTGTTTAAAATTACATATAAATATGGATTATTTGGGCATTGTCTTCCTTCAAATTTCCTGTTATGGATCCAGGGTTAAGACAGTAGTTGGTTTGTCTCAGAGAAATTAGAAATAGTGTGGTCAAGCGTTTTGAGTCCCAAGAGAAACAGTATCTTTTGCTTCCCCTGAGGGGTCAGAGGCAGCAGACAGTGGCTTGTCTTGCAGCTGTACTACTGCATACCAGTGATGAAGAGAAAAGGCATCCTCTGTGGTGGACTGAAGCTGCTAGAATTATGAGGGGTTATTGCTTGCATGCACCCCTCCCACTTGGCTGGCAGTGAAGGGAAGGAATGGCCACAAATGCATTTTGTCTTATCTCTGTTTATTTGTGTGATAGAAATCCACATATAGATACTTATGCTTGTTATAGACAGGGATTGAATCACTAGCATTTCATTAAATTTTCTTATTTGCAAAAGTTGGAAGGATGTAGCAACTCTTCTGCAAGGCAACTCCAAATGAAATATTTTTCAGTATTTGACACTTAGGGAGATTGAATTCATATACCATATCCTTCATTCACTTAAGGTTTTAATAGTTTAATAGTTTTTGGTGTCTTCCTAGATATGTGTAAGCATTATCACAGTCAGTTTTAGAGCATTTTTGTCACCATGAGGAAGATCTCTGTGCCCTATCTGCCTGGGGCCCCTTTACCCTGACTGAAACAACTACTTGTCCACTTCCTGACTACAGATTTGCTTATTCTGTCCTTTTCACAGAAGTAGGATCAGATAATGTGTAGGCCTTTGTGATTGGCTTCTTTCACTTGGCCTAATGTTTTTAAGGTTCATTCATATTAGAGAATGTATCAATGCCTCACTTCTTTTTATGGCTGGCTAATATCCCAGAATAATAGTTTTTATATAGGATAAGATAGTCCATAGTGTTGTACAATATACTACATTTTTTTCATCCATTTATCTGTTTAATGGATATTCAAATTGTTTCCACCCTGTAGCTCCTCTGAGTGATGCTGCTATGAATCTTTGTGTACACCTTTTTGTTTGAACACTGTTTTCTGCTATTGGGGGTGTGTACCTGCTCTTTAGAGGGGGACTCAGTGATGCTGGATCATATGGTAACTCTGTTTAACTTGCTGAGGAACTGCCCACCTGTTTCCATAGTGGTTGTACCACTCTCATTCGTCTTAGCAATGACTGAGAATCCAGTTTCACAGCATTCTTACCAACAGTCCTTATTTTCCATTCCAATGGGTGTGAAGTGATGTATCATTTTGGTCATACTTAGCATTTTCCCAGTGGCCCCTGATGAATGTTTTCCACATGTTACTTGCTCATTTGAATACCTTCTTTGGAAAAATATCTAGTCAAATCTTTTGCCCACTTTTGAATTGAGCTCTATGATTTTTTTAGTTGTTGTTGGGTTGTAAACATTTTTTGTATATTCTGCATACTGAAGTTTTATCAGACATTTTTTTTTTGCCATTGATTATAGAATTGGGAAAGATACTATTGACTTATACTACTGTTATATATTGTTCTCTATATCATAGATCTATGCCTTTTCAAGGAGCAAGAAATTGGTTTTACACTTTAATAATTTTTTAAAAATGCTAAGTATAGAATATAAGCGCCTGCTTAGGCAAGCACAGGGACTAGGGTTTGATCCTGACACCACAGGCCTTGCCAGCCTTGCCCTCAGGTGCACTGAGCTGAGTCTGGGCGTGGTAGCACACGCTGTAATCCCAGAGCTAGAGAGCTTGAAATCAGGAGGATCAGTACAAGTTGACCTGTGTAGTGAGACCCTGCACACACATTATATTTCATATACATTGTATCCTGAAGCTACCAAGGAAATCTTGAATGTTCTTGTAAAAATGTAATTCATATGTAATTAGCTTATTCTGTGTTCACATCTGGCTGTAGTATGCAGGACAAATATGTAGTTGCCAGAAAAAGAATATGGGCATATAGAAAAACCTAACTGAGTTCCTAATGATTGACCAAAAGTAAGGATCTCCTTACACTTTTTCATAGTATAGTATTAGATTATTTTGAATAATAAACACTGATTTTCTACATTTAGTTTTAATATACGATAATTCATGGGTAGGTAGCATTAACCTATATTGGAGATTTTGTAGAGATTTTCTTAACTTGCACAAGGAATATAAAAGTAGCCAGTTTTGAGTATCAGAGTATATAGTACAATGGATTTTTTTTTATTTATATGTATTTTTTAGTACAGTGTCTGCAGGGTTTCACTACACGGATCCAACTCATAGTGATTGTCCAGTTTTTGGCCTCTTGAGCACTGGGATAATAGGCATGCAACACCATGCTCAGTCTCAATCGCCATCTCAGTGCACCCCCAGGGTGGGGCTATCACAGCACACCAGGGATTGGCCAGTCTGCTGAGCTATCTGGCCGACCCAGTACAATGGATTTAATAAGCTCAGTAGGGTGAAATTTTTATACATTATATTTCATATACATTGTATCCTGAAGCTACCAAGGAAATCTTGAATGTTCTTGTAAAAATGTAATTCATATGTAATTAGCTTATTCTGTGTTCACATCTGGCTGTAGTACGCAGGACAAATATGTAGTTGCCACATTTGCTATATATTTAGCAACAAATATTTATTTCTGCAAGTGTTGGATTTTTAGCAGATTTCAAAATATATATTATCAACAAACGAAGCTTTAAAATACACATAATTAGATACTGCCTAATAAAACTTAAGTTTAAATAATTTGAAAGACTTATATTAAAATTATTAGTGTAGGTGGCTGGTCGTATAGCTCAGTGGGCTAAAGTGTCTGCTTTGGTGGAGCGCACAAGCTAGGATTTGATCCCTGGTGTGTGGTGCTGGCCCCGTCCCTGGGGTGCTCTGGGACGAGTTTTGAGATTGGGTGTGGTGGTGCTTACCTGTAATCCCAGAGTTTGGGAGGCCGAAAACAGGAGAATAACTGTGAGTCCGATCTATGTAATGAGACCCTGTAGACCCGGTATTAAATACATTTAAAAAAATTCCCAGAGAATAAGATACAGCTTCAGTATTGAAGCTTTTAATACTTTTTGTTCTGTCACAGGTTTTATATTCATTGCCTATAATTTCCCAGAGATAGCCACTGGTTCAATTATCAGTTCATTTTTCTTGTCACAGTGCCTTCCTTTATGTCTGCTAATGCCTGTGTGCTGATTGTTTTGGAAACGATACATTAGAAACTCCTTCATTATTATTCCACTGTCCCTTTTGATATTTTTATATTCTACCTGGCATTCTGGTCATTGTTGGCAAGCGCCATGAAGGGAGGTGGCTTATCCAGGGCCTCCCACCTTTTCTTTCACACCTGGTCTTGGTGGTCTGCACAGGGCTTCAGGAAGGAGGTGTTAATTCAGTATATTGCTATTCAAATTGTCTTTTTCTTAGGATTCCAGTGTCCAAAAGTTCACTGTGTACAGACCTGCTTGATCTCTGTATTAAGTAGAGACATTAGGAAGGGGTGCAGGAAACTTTATCTTTAGCCTCTTTCTTCCTTGCTGTCTGAAGCAGCACACCAAGCAAACTTAATAAGCCCATTTATGACATAGGGATCGATAAACATTTCCTTTGGTGCTCAGCAATTATCATCTACCTCCTACCTTTTGGAATTTGGAACTATCTTTTTAGAGCTCCCTATAATTCAAAATATCTGAGGTCAATCTAGAGATGGGGGTCCATACAACTAGAATGCAGACTTCTTGTGTCTTGTCATTTTACTGAATTATGAACCATTAATTTTGGGAATTTGTACAATAGTGGTTTATTTCTGTGTCTAGATCAATGTCCTGCTTGCTTAGGTAGCAATTTGTGTTAAATTAGCATACACATTTTAAGTATGATGAGGTCTTGAAGGAGCTGAAGGACCATGGACAATGTGATGTTTGAAATGGTGAATAGATTGAATAGACTTTAGTCTGGAACAACAAAATGAACAGGCTATAAAAGTAGGATTCAGCACCAATACTTTCATCTTTGTTTGGTGGAGGATATTGAAATGACATTAAGTCGTAGATTTAAATGCTTTTGACTCATTTATTGATAGACCATTAGCTCTTTGGCTTGTTTTTGATTTTGTATTGCTAAGAACTGACTCTAGGGTCTCCATGCTAAGCCTCAACTCTCACCTACTACAGAGGTCTATCCTCAACTCTAATAAGTGATTTAAATAATCAATTACATGTAAGCATACTGTACTTCTGGAACACTGCTGATTTGCTTTTAGTTTAGTAAATACAGCTTACTTGATCTTGATGACTAGAAAAATGAAATTTTTTTGAGATATATAAATTCTTATTTTCAGTTGTGCAACAAATATTCACTGAAGGCCTTCTGTGTGTCAGGACCATTGGGTCTAGAAATAATGCAGGTTTTAGAGCACAGATCTGAGTGTGAATTGCTGTTACCACTTATTAGCTGAGAGAACATGAGCAATTTGTCAAACTTCTGCGAACCCCTGGTATTTTGATACAGTGGGATTAATTGCTATTGTTTGAGCTACTTCCTCTGCTCCAAGGCTTGGCATTTGAATTCAACAAATGCCAGTTATTTTTTGCTTCTCCCTGACTTCATGTAGCACATATAAATGGGTGCTCATGTGCACACACATGTGCATGTGTACTCACGCAAATGTCCATACTACTAAAAGTATGCAAATTCACTTATGTCTTGGCTTCCAAATGAAGGAACCAATCGAACTCAGAAATGCGAAATTACATAACTTGTATTTTTGTGGTTATCTTGTCACCCTTAATTGGCAAGAACTCCTCAGCAGCTGATGAGTTCCAGGCGTTGCCCTGTTAATTATATACATATGAACCTTTCTATTGCCTAAAAACAGTCTTTAAAGAATGTATCTTTGCACAGCCTGCCTTTTGTTTTTAATTTATCTGCATTATTTGTTCCTCTATATTTATAAATAAAAAGAACAGCGTAGTGTAAAGGTGCTGGAACTGACTCTGGGGTTGCTGGATGTGCTGAGCTTTATGATAAGCCTATTGAAAAGCAATCATGACTCCGAGTCAGTACTCAAAGGAGCCTAGAACTTCTGCTTGAAGGAGTAGAATAGCCATTTTCTTTCCTTGTTTCCACTTCTCTTCTGTCACAAGTCAGACGAGAGCAACATACCCCAGAAGCAGTGGGTGTCTTGAAGAGTGGCTGGTGCATGGACAGGTTTCCGATTCCCGTTTTCAGCACATCTGCCTTGCCTTGACCTGACCTGCCATCATCTTGTGGATTTGGGGGCAGGTCAGAGGCATCCTCTGGAATACTGCATCACTCAAATCCTTGAACAGCTGAAAGCAATGCTGATTTTCATTAGTTGATGCAAAGTTAAAATTTGTTCAGGGACCTTGAACACCATACACTGGCCACCCTAGCACAGATCTTCCTGCATTGAGAAACTGCTGGGAATGGTGGCTTTCCTATTGGAAAAGCCAAACACTATGGCAAAGCCACATGATAGGAGAAGTGCTGGGCATGAGCTGGGGATTCACCAAGAGTAGGTCAGTCAATATCCTTAAGTCAAGAAGGCTTCCTAAACTTCAGCTCATTCATCTGTAGAGCAAGAGCTTTCATAGACTCATGATTCTCACTAGGACACTCATCAGTGGCAGTGTTTTCATAAGGGCTTCTCAATATAGGAGTATGTTCCAGTGGCCAGAAGAGGGACAAAGGGCATGGTTCTGGAACATCTTCTAGATAATGTTTTATACAACACCAGGGACAAGCTCCTGGTTTTTGGCATTGGAATTGAGAAGTAGATGCTTTCTGAGGTGATTTATATTTTTAAAACCCTGTGTTGAAAGAAGCAAAAAGTCATTTAATGTTAGCAGCTGAAAAAGAAAAATAGAAGGATATTTTCCTTGGATCCACATGTTTAAGATTCCAGGAGTCAACTGACTACAGCACGTGGAATACAAGCAAGTCATTTTAGGCCATTATCTTTTAAGTCTTAGTCCTTTTAAAATTTGGATTAAAATTGCCAGCACTTTCCCCAACGCTACCAGTTTGCCCAAGCCTACTTGAATAACAGTAGGGTAGAATCTTGCTCCAGAAACTGGGGGAAGCAGAATATTCCTAGCAAGGAAGAAAAATCAAGCAGAGTACAATATTCATTGCAGAGTTAAGAGTCTCACAATGTCATAGTATATAAAAGGGAAACAAGTAGGGCTAAGGAAACTGTGCTGTTTGAAGAGGATTCTCATCTTTTCTCCCCAGCTGCCAGCCATCCCATTCTGCTGTGGATGGCTCTAGTGGCCAGGAAGGTTTGTACAACATGCCATGTTTCACCATGTGGCTTCCACCTGTTTCTGTTCTTTCCTTTGGGAACTACATAGAATAGTCTATTGGACTTTGGCCTTTTACATAATTGCAGGTAGACAATGATCCTTGCCCCCACTCCTCACTTCTGGTTTTTGCTTTGTTTTGTTTTGATACTGGTGATTGAACTGAGAGCCTTTCACACTGAGCGGTACTCCTAGGCTATTTTATTTGTTTTGTTTTGCTTTGTTTTGGATAGGGTCTTGCTAAGTCACTAAATTACCCAGGCTGTTTCAATTTGTAGTTCCCCTGCCTCAGCCGCCCAGTATGCTGTAGTTACAGTGGTGCACCGTTAGATCAAGCTAGATAAATCTGATCTAGAAAACTTGCAATAGTTTCTCTCCTCAAGTTATTTTCAGACACAGAACAAAGAGAAAAAATGTTATTAAAACAGAATCTTCTGAACAATAATACCCCATAAAAACAAAGCAAAAACCCAGATTGGGAACAGATGTTTCCCTAGGAAATAAGACTAATATGAAGATACTAAAAGATCTTGATGAGAAAGGTAACATGAGATAAATAGCAAAACATATGAGCAGGCAATTTACAGCTGGCCCTGAGCAGATGAAAAGACGAACTGGTTTTAATTTTTATGCATCTTAGCCAGTTTCCTCTTTATGTGACCCTTGCCTGGCTCATAGAACTCAGGAAGATCCCAGATGGTTCAGTATGTGAACTGATGACTGTCACACCTAACCCCCTTCTAATCTGCCTTCGAGGATGACCGTAGCCCATCTGCCAGAGTACTCCTTGGTGGTCAGCAGAGTCTGGCTTAGCTGGTTGGAGTCTCCTACGCCCCTCAACAATCAAATGTGGCTGAGTTCTTGGGACCACCATGGTCCTGGGTGCTCTGTCCTCTGAGATGATCTCTGCAGGCTCAGTGGCAGGGCCAGGCATAGATCACAATGAACACCGCACATTGCACTGTGTCCCTCTACTCGTGGACTTGGCTGAGTGTAAGAAGCATGGGATGGAAGGAACCGGTGCTGTGTTTTAAATTCAACATCTTGCTTGGAAGTGTTTTCTCACTATCTGAGAAAACAGTGGAAGTGAGTCATCTGGTTGGAGTTACACAGAAATGTGATTGTGGCTCTCTTGTGACTTCATTCTGCTTTCGTGTCAGAATTCATCCAATGATGTGCCAAAAAATGTGTGCAAAATCACACACAGATTTAGCCACTTCAAGAGGAAGTTATTTTTACCACAGTAGGGAAGAAACCAGAAAGTGACAAATGGTGAGGGAGACAAGGTGGGGCTGAGAGAGGAGGGCAGTCTCTGGTCAGCGGGGCCTGGCTGGCTTGTCCTGCAGTCTTGCCAACGTGGCCTGGGCTTGTGGTGTGGCCGCTTCTTTGCAGGTCAAGTGAAGAGTTACTGTGCATAAGAGCTAAGGAGAAGAATGTTGATGTAATCCCTGGGTGGGAAGCCAACTGAAGCAGCATGAGGTTAACTTTGGCTACTCCTGGAAGTGTGCGGTGGGCTCTCCCAAGCATCCCAGAGATGCAGCTCTCTGAACTAACACCTGCATGGGATGTGGAGGTAAAGATGAGGGAAAGGGTGCCAGGCAGCCATGCAAACATAAAATCTAAGTGGCACAGTGTCTTTATTTTGTGTTAGCAGATGACAGGATGCTTTTCCTGACTCTGAACACTGTTCTTATTTGCTTGCTGAGCAGAGATCCAAGGCCTACGGAGCCTGACATGTTGTGGTTATGTTCTTCCCGTCATGCTATGAGTGAGAGAAGTTCCTCTGGAAGCAGAGGAAAGGGGAAACAGTATCATTAGTAGCCATAATCACGACATTTTGTCTGCCCCGTCAGCTGGGCAAGGCCTATCTACAGCTACCAAACATGATAAGTTTTTGAGTCTCCCTCAAGTTTATAGCACAAAGGCAAACTTTCCAAGGGCATTTGGTGGATACTTTATGCAGATGTCCTTGTATCCTGTTCTTCGGCTCCTCATGGCTGGGGAGAAGTGTGTAGTTTCTGAGTGTCTATGGCTTGTGATGTAAGTCCTTGGCAGCAGCCCGGCCCGGAGTGCATGGTTAGGCCTCTGGTTAGGGGAGCCCCTTAGCTTACTTAGTAAGGAGAACCTCCAAACATGCTTTGATTGCTGTACAAGCTTCAGTCTTGGTGCCTCATTTTGTTTTGTGTCGTTATATACTCAGATGCCAAAATGTACCCTTCCTTACCAGATTTTTTTCCTGGCCCTATTGTTGGAATGAGGGGTGACTTTTTTTGGTGAAATTCAGAGTAAATCTTGCTCAGAGGATTATGCTTTGTTGAAGTCTCACATCAATGATACTTAAAGGATCAGTGACATGTGTTTCCCTATTGCTTTCATATGCCTTCCTTCCTTCGCATTAGGCTTGGCAGTCTTCCTCTCTCAGCCGTCATCTCCTCCTTCTCTGTACTTTCATCCCTTCAATAAATGTTCATCAGGTGCCAGTAATGGCCTGGAGGCTGGAGGTACAGACTAGTGACACTGTTCTTACCCATGTGGAAATGCACTGTACTTTGGGCAACAGATGACTCAGGAAACCACGTGGTGAATGAGGAGAAGGCACAGCAATGAGAGAGAGGAGAAGTAGGGATTCGTTGTGCCAGGCTGTGCTCAGACTGATGATCGATTTATTTAAGGTTCTGGTTATGTCAGTAAGGCAGGGTTCTCAAGCCTGTCTGTGTGATCAAATAACCTGAGAGCTTTGGAAAATACTGACTTTCATCACTGTGGTTGGGCGAGCCTGGGAGCCCGTACCTATCATAAGCTCCCCATGTAATTCTGACATGCCCTAGAGGTAGGGAGCCACAGCAGTACGTAAAGCATTGGAGAGTTGGGTATTACGTTAGCTCGCAATTTCTCTACACCAGGATTTGGTAGGCTTCAGTCTGTGTTTGGATCACGTAGGCATTTGTTACACTGCAGATCCTCGGGAAGCATCTTGGGATAGAGTCTGAGATTCTGTTTTTTCCAACAAAGTCCTTGATGTTGCCAGTCCAAGGACCCAGTGGATACTAGAACAGTTGTGAGAGAGTTAATACTTGTAAACAAACATTGGTGGGTGAGGTTCAGTTTATTAGAGATCTGTGCTATTCTTGTTAAACATTTTAAACATAACTTTTAAACTGAGTTTTTATTCACCAGTGTGGTTGTGTGGATTTAAGAACATTTAATTTTTTTAAGCGAGAATTGCACACTTGAATAATTCTAGATTCAAGTGTCTGTTTTCATTCATCTCTGTAATCCACAGTACTGAAATGTAGTCTGTTCTATTTTGGTACTGGTGTGCTGGTTGATACATTGTGTCAACTTGAGATGTTTGAAGCTTGGCTGAATCCATTCCATGTCCTAGGGCATGGGGGCCACCCTAGGGTGACTCAGCACAAAAAGGGTATATAAAGGGGTTGAGGAAGGTTTCTGTGAGCTCCACTTTCTTGGCAGAGTTCCAATCCTCACTGGCCCACTTCGGAGGACCTCTGATCTTCGCAAAGGAGCTCCCGTGTTTGTAGCCAGCATGGAAGCCGGGGAGAGAGGTTGGCTAGAAGTCACAGCTACTGCTCTTCCTCTGTTCTCGGCTGTCCCCTGCTGCCATGAACTGCTGTCTTCTGCCCTGGAGCCAGCCAAGTACAGACTGAAACTTTCACTAACTGTGAGCTAGATAAACCTTTTTTTCCTTAATTTTGAGTGTCACGCATTTGTTCCAACAAGTGAAAACTAACTGAAAATCAAACTCATGACCTAATGTGAAGTTCATCTTAAAACAGAATGCAAAGCAATAGGTCTCAGGTACAAAATTTCTTCAGAGAGTTACTGCAGATTCCTGTGCTGTGTTAAATGTTAATGCCAAGGCAAATTGTATCAGAATTCATCCCTAACATCCAGATATTCCAAGTAAAGTTTTCTTTATGGCCAGAGCAAATAATTGGATGCAAATACATATAGCAGATAATTAGAATGAGTCAGTGTAATGCTTATGAGACACAATTTTAAGAAATAATTAAATATTTAATATGTGCTTACTATGGAAAATTAAAAAGTGGGAAGACAGGCAAAGAAGAAAATAAGAAGCAAATTCAATCTGTTACAGCTACTTTGGTTTGTTACATGCTTCCTTCATTCTACAGTGTCACAAATGTCACCCCAATGTTCACATATAGTTAGGGTTTGTGTCTCGATGTCCTCCCAAAGCCTTAAGCAGTCTTGGCTGGGGCTTTTTCAGAGGTGGTTGGATCTAGAGCGTGTGATTGATTTATGATGCAGTGCTGGGGTTAAAGTTGGGTGACTACTAAGTCAATCCACTGATAGGATTGACACTGTCTTGATCCTGGTCGACTGCATACAATATAAGGGACAAAAAGCTTGTCTTCCCCTTGTTGCTTTTGCTGCCTGCTGGGTGCCATGAACAAGCCACCTGCCTTGGAACCAGCTGATTATGGACTGAAACTTCTACGAACTCTGAGTTAAATAAGCCTTTCCTCTTTACCTTTGGGGGTCAGATATTTTGTCTCAGCAACAAGAGAAAAGTAACTCAGATACATATGTTCCTACAGCATTGGTTTTCCTGGTAGTAGCACCTCTCCTGAGTGTATTAAATTCCTTTAACCCAACCTATTGACATTTCTCTTGTTTTCCATGTTTTTCTTGATTGTAGGTAAAGCTGTGGTGAATACTAGTGCATTTTGGCAGACTTCTTTATTTCTCCTGGGATAAATTCTTAGATTTGGAGTTGCTGTGGTAAGGTGTATAACAATCTCAAAATCGATATAGTATGATCTGTCATGTTAATGCAGACATATGTATTTCATTAGCAGTTTAGAAGCTATTTTGCCCATAACACTGGATATAATTAAAAAAAAATCCAATCCATTTGATTGGTGGAAAATGGTATTCTTATGCTTCAATTTGTACTTGTTCATGTGTTGGTGAAACAGGTTAGCTGTGTCTGTAGGATATCTTCTTTTGCAAATTAGAGTTAAAATTTCTTTTCCATTCTTCCCCGGCCCCATTATGCATTCCTCTTTCTTTTGTTAACAGTAAGAATTTTTTAAATAGAAGGGATCAGACCTTCAACATATGTGCAGAGATAATTTTTTTTTCACTTTCCCTTTAGTTTTTAAAATGATTTTTCTTATTTTTCCTCTGCATGAATTGTGGCTTTGCCATTGTTTTTGTTTTGCTTTTGTGCTCAGAAAGGACTTATATCCTAATACCAAATTCATGTCCTCTCTATTTTCTTATAGTTCTATTATTTCACTTTTGTATTTATTTATAAATCCCTTTGCCATATAGTTTTAGTGTAAATGAACTCAATTTTTCAAGTCTACCTGGGGACAAAGCCATCATCTTTGAATGATATCATTCTCTATTAGTAAATTCATTTTCACACATGAAGATATATTGATTTTTTAAAAATTTGTTTTTATTTTCTTAAACCTCATTTATTTGTTTGTGTTATGGCTGGCTCAGCCTGCTCTGGGGGTGAGGCTGGCACAGCATGTGGTGCCGGGGATTGAACCGCAGTCCCTGCGGTTGCCTAAGCAGGCACTTTAGACTGCTGAACCATCTCACCGGCCCGAAGATATATTAGTTTGATTCTGATTATGGGACTAGACATCCTCTTTGATCTCTGTAGATTTGGGGGAGTGGAGGATGGGAGGTGGGAGTGCGGTTGCCACCATCTATGTTTTTCTGGATGTTCACCTGTTCTTGGGCCTCTTCCACTGCCTCCAATTGTGCCTCCCCTGGTACAGCTTTGGGAGCCCCCCAACCCCAGCAGCCTTTGTTCCTGGGAAGAAGTCCTGGGCCTGTACCATGGGTCCCACAGTGGTAGGATCCAGGCACACGTGACTATTTTCCTTGTCTGATCTGCCTGAGTTGCCTGAGCATAGGACCTGGCAGATTTCTAAGTCACATTCTCTTGGGCTCCTGCTGGGTCTTTCATGAAGACTGGGCCTCCTGGCATCTTCATGGAGTCTTTGCATCTGCGCCCCGGCTGAGATGGATGGCAGCTCTATGGGGCATCTTGAAACAGGGACAACATTCGTTCTAATACTTTTTATAAGTGACCAGATGATTGTCCCTGTGTGTGTTTATTCTTTTGAATGTGTCTTAGTTACTCTTCTCTCGTTGCTGGGACAAATACTCGACACCCAAAATGAAGTAAGGACAGGTTTATTTGGCTCACAGTTACTGGAGGTTTCAGTCCATATTCGGCTGGCTCCAAGGCAGAGAGGCACAATGCAGAGGCCAGCAGTTCATGTCGGCAGAACAGCAACAATATGGTGACAGAGGCAATGGAACAACCAGGGGAGCAGAGAGCAACAGCACTAGTCAGTCTCTGTCTCTCTTTATGTTACATTCAGGCTTGCTGCCTCAGCCTATCCACCTATCCACCCATAATCCCAGAAGGATTCAGACCCATAATCCCATCAGTACTAAAACACATCAGTGGATCATGAGTCAAGTCTCAAACTCTAGTAGTCCCCGCCCCATAATTGCATGTGGCTTTGGGGGGACAACTAGACATAAACCATAATAGAATGTTTATAAAATTCAAGGAATTACATTTGGAAACAGTTTAAAGGCCATCATGATAGAGTAGTAGAGAGACTTTTTTCTTTTTTTTTTTTGTAGATCACATTCTCTTCAGTGAATTTGCCTTTAACAGGCTGCTTAATGTCCCGTGAGGCAGTGTAATGTTCAGGGAGCACTGGGCTTCAAGTCAGAAGTCTTCTGTTTGAGTCCTGGCTTGGGACCATGCAGCTGTGTGACCTTGAGTAATTTACTTAGCCTCTCTGAGTCTTCATTGGGACATTAGAGGGATGCTTTGTGTTTGAGAATAATTGCCATCAGATTATAAGGAGAATGCTGTCTGGCACTGTCCTGCCTGGAATACTGTGAAAGTTTTCATTTATAATATCTGCTAATACACATCTTCAATTGAATCATGCACATAGTAGCCTGACCAGAGCAGGTGGCAGAGTGAGCATAGGAATGTAGGGACCAGTGTGTGGTTCCCCCTGCTCTTCCTCACCCAAAGATAAGCTTAAGATATTCTACATCTCCCAAGACCTCTGGCAACTTCACTTTAAATTGCAATGGCTAGTTTGATGATGAAAAACTCTAAAACCTTTACCCTATGATCATTTGAGATTTAAATTTAAATGCAAGGATACTTTTTCAAAACTGAAAAAGTTGTTAATGCAGATTTCTCTACAGGCTGTGGGAAATAGAGGAGAGAGCAAGTTACAGACAAAAAAGAGGAGTGATGTTTGTACTTGGTGTTGAAGCTTCCATAGGAGTTGTCCAGGTAGAGAGAAGGTACATTCCAGAGGGGAGGAAAGTGAGTCCCTGGTCAAAAGTTTGGCGCTTTGTGGTCCACTGAGCAGTAAGCATGGCTGGCAGGCAAAGCGGGGAGAAGCAAGGACAGGAGGCTTCTGAGATCAAAGGGGAGACTGTGGTCGAAAGTGTGAGTTATCCTAACTGGAACATAGTGGGGAAACCACTGAACGTGTTCGCACTGCAGGGTGATGGCAGGTTTGTTGTTCATAAACTAAGCCCCTGAAACTGAAAGGGCAGACTGGAGCTGGCAAGCCTTCCTCTTCAGAGTCGAATGGTGCTTTACAGTTTGCAGCAACCTTGTATCTGTTATCCCAGTGCACCTTTACTCTGGTAGTGAATACTAAGTCCCCTATGCGATGAGGCACCTGCATCCCCACGTGTACAGTGCCTGAGCCCCTCACCTGTGGGTCGGCTGTGGGGTGGGGGGCAGTCTCACTCTGCTAGCTCCTCTCAGAATAGAGTGGTCATTTTTTGGAAGCCAATTTTGTGAAAAAATTCTGAGTATTTTTCTAACTTGTTTAATGAGAGCTGACTTCAGAGTAGCTTTAGTCTTGGTAAAGCAAGTTGGACAGGCCCAACCACTCTTGCTGTGGACACATGTTCAGTGTAGCAGAATCACGTTTGCCTTACTCCTGTTGCCTTCTGCCATGATAGCATGCTACAAGCTGACAGTTTATTGTAGAGAGCCCTTTTGGGTCCTAGTCTGGGTTTGGGAAGTTTGTATTTGTAACCTCATGGATAAGTTATTGTAATCCTGTCAAGTTAATTTTAATTTACTACTTTTAGTGTAACCCACAGCAAGAATAAAGATGCTAAAGCATACTTATAGCTATGGGGAGCCAAGGGGTCCTATATCCAGCCATGGAGATGGCTTATGGAATGGAGACTTTGACCCAGGGATGAGTGGGTTTTATTCAGTCATGCAGGAAGAGTGGCTTGAGGATGAATGACTGAGAATGGCAGGAAGTAGGTGAGGACTGTGAGCTGGCCTAGCTAGGCCATATCTGTGACATGGATATGCAGAGAGTAATCTAAATTACACAGTTGAGATAGTATCTAATGTTTTGGGGTCCAGTGCTTTATAGCTGATGTGTAATCTTTCAAGCCCCAGAAAGTCATAGCCTCCATCTTGATATTCAATCCCAGCCAACAGCATGGAGCATTGGCTTTGTCCTGTCTTGATTCAGCTCATATTAAAGAGCAGTAGGTGGGGGTTTTCAGGGAAACACATGTGCAGGCTTCAAAGACCACCACCAGCACCTAGACCAATATGCTTTGCTTGAAGCCAATTGAAGGAATAAGGAAAAAGTCCTAGCCAGCTCTGTATATATTAATACATAGAAATAGGGTCAGGCACAGCCAAAATGGAGACAACAGCTTTTCTTTCAAGGAGAGTCACCCAGGTGGTCTTTTATACTTTATTTTTTGTTTATCAGCTAAAATGAAAAGAAAATCTCCTCTTGCCTTTGATTAAGCTAGGATATAATGTATCTGGGATTTATGTTCAGGTCATGACTGTAACTTTGATCATGTCACTTTGTCATAGATTTAAATTGGCACTGAGGCTGTTTAACAGTGACTGTACACTGAGTGTGCTGGGTTTGCGTTCTCTGTGACATATATGAAGATTCTTTACAAGTGGCTTCAGTCTCCTCTTACCCTAAGACCCATCTGTTGGTGATACAGGAAAATGAAATTCCCAACTTTGAAAGGTACCTGGAATGAGTTCATGCTCTCTAAAACCAAAGAATGAATTTTAGGAACAAACAGGTTAGGAGCAGAGTATTTGGGGGTGAGGAAGCAGAATATATTTATTAGGGGAAGGAAAGCTCCTGTCCTACAGAGGGACAGAAAGGGAACCTGAATGGGTTTCCCCGAGTTGTCTCTTCCAAGGGGTTTTATAGAGTAAATCATGTGGTGAGGCAGGCATAAGGTGGAAAACATGGGAACTCACTTATGTGAGCATGAGGTGGGACAAAACTATAGTAACTGATAAGGTTACAAGCACCATTGCTCGGGTAAAATTCGTTATATCCAGGACCAAATGGGAAAGGGAGTCTTGTAGCAGTGGACATGAATATAGAATAGGAGTTTATCCAGTAGCTGTAGTCCTTGAGTTAGTGACTCTTCCTGGCTTCCTTAAGGTAATGATCCCAGAGGCTTCTCTTGAGGGAGGTGAACATTTGTTCAATCTTTGGTCTTTAGGTCTGGCCCACAGCTTGAGCATCCATCCCTCTTACAGCTGCATCAGATCTTGCCTTCCATGCTGTCTTCCTGAGGGCCTCTTCCTGTGAGACTGCCTGTACTATTTCTATCTAATTCAGCTCCCTATAACACTGGGGCTGTCACTCTTGCCTCTGAGCTTTTTTTGGTGAGGCTGTCCCCAGCCCTTGCTGAATGACATACAGTTGCATCCTGTGTTGCTGCCTGCTCTGATGGGGTCTGAAGCAAGATTCCATCATTGTTTTTGTTTTTCATGTTTGAAATCAGAGACAAGTTTCCAAATCTTCAATTTTGATAAATCATGGTTAAAAATAGTGAGTTTATGTCAGTCACAGAAAAATGAACCATACTGATGTAGGAAGTGGGTGGATAGTCCTTGAAATAACTGTGCTATGTAAACTTAAAGACACCTATCTGTCCCTCTCCCCCCTGAACTCAGGGCCTTTGCACTGTTACATCTTCAGCTATTTCTAAATTGTTTGTTTAGAGACAGGGTCTTGCTTGCTAAGTTGCCCAAGATGGTCTTGAATGTGTAATCCTCCTGCCTCAGCCTCACAGAGTTCTGGGATTGCAGGTGTGTCCCAGCACACCTGGATAAAGACATCTATTATTTTAGAGAAGAGATTAGCAGAAAAGAGCTCAAATGGATGCTCTGCACTCGATATGAGCCTGTCTGAGTTTGTGCAAGTCTAGCTTTTATTGGGTGATATATGTTTATCAAGGTGGTTACCATATGTGCCTGAAGTAAGAGCATTTCTTTTCACTATCCATTAAATGTGTGTCTAAATTTACTAGAGATCAAAGCAAAAGGGGAGGAAACTGTGTCCTGTGAACTGCATTAGCATGGTCTAATCTAAGAAACATACTAGCTAATGGGAAACAAGTGGCTTCTCATTTTCTACCTTAAAAAGGGCAGAGATTTACCATTTCTAAGAAGGAACCATGCAGTGGTTACAAGGAAACACATCTTCTACAGTAACTTTTCCCCAGAGAAATGAAGGCGTGCTCTCCATGAGACTGTGTCACATGGTGACCTCTGGTGAAAATGAAGAATTTAATAACTCAAGCTTAGCAGCCCTTTTCCTTGGGGAGCTGAGCTGGCAGAGGGCGGGTGCTGGCTTTCTCTGTAGTTCAGTAAGCTAGAAAAAGAGCAATAGCCCTGGGCTTCCCTGACTGTTTTGCATACCTATTGGTTGCTAAGGCTTTATTTCTAGCAGAGCAGTACTTGAATGGTTTTAAGTGCCTGAGGATAGTCAATCAGTGGGAATTCTAGGAATTTGCAGTAGTGGGGTGATTAAGCAATCAGATCTTTTTCCCCTGCTGTCCCTTGGTTTCTCTCTAGGGTGGGGCTTCTGGCTGCTCAAAGTTGTCTGGGTGGGCTAGTAGCACCCTCAGGAGTTCTGAGTGGATCTATTGCAATTGTATCAAAATGTGCTGCCTCAGATGTCTTTTTCTTTTCTTCCTCTTCTTCGTAGTGGTTATAAGTCTCCCCCTCCTCCTCCTCTTCCTCCTCCTCCTCCTCCACCTCCCTCTTCCTCCACCTCCCTCTTCTTCTTCCTCCCCCCCCTCCCCCTCCTCCTCCTCCTTCTTCTTTGTATTTAGTGCAGGGTCTACAGTGTCTCACTGCACAGATCAGACTCCTAGTGATCCTCCTGTTTTCAGCCTCCCCAGCACTGGGATTATAAATGTGTGCCATCATGCCTAGTCTCAATCCGGAGTTTTAGCGCACCTCAGAGGTGGGGCCAGCACTGCACTCGGGATCTAACCCTGGCCTCTGTGCTATCTGGCCAGCCCAATTTCTTTTTTATAGAAATTGAAAGTTCAGTTTTTCACTAGTCCTAGAGAGAATGGAATTTACTTTGTTCATTTTTCTCCTCCATCTTTATTAAATGTATTTTTCATTTTTCACAACATATTCTTTCCATTGTTCTTTTTCTAGGTCAGCCAATTATCATAAATCTGGCCATGTTTTGGGCACTCTTAGGTTCATGATCTAACAAAATGGAGGATTTTTTTTAAAGTGGTAAGAAATAGGGTCTGTGGTGGGATTAGTTATAAAACGGGTTATAATTTGAGATTTAATGTTCTTTTCACCTTTTTTCCCCGTTTTAAATAGTAGATAAGTATATTCGCTGTGGGTAAGTGGTACACATCCACAGCACACCTCATTTCTTTTCACATCCCTTTTCCCTCTCCTTTTCCTATCTTTTAATTTCACTGATGTTTTGAATAGGAATTTGAAAATATTTTTTTTCACGTCTGGACTAAGATGACGCATACATGAAAAGTCTATTTTTTGAAGTGTAAAGGAGATGAATGGGGACTACTGGAAAACTGTTTTATCCACGTACACCTGCCGGCCTGCTCATCATATTTATTAGTATACTATAAGAGAAGGCAAAGTTTCAAGTCCATTCCATCGGGTGATTTTTTTTGTTGAAATATTTTTATAGAACATCCATATTTTTTTTTCTGTTAAAAAAGGGGCAATGTAAAGCACAATGAAAGAATACATGCATGAAATGGCATCAAATGCCAGGTATGAATCCTGATCAGAGTTGGGCTGTGTGTACCGGAGAGGGTCTAGGCACACGAAAACCCTCCCGGGGAATTGTCTGGGAGGAACCAAGTTCCTGATTGTCACTGCCCAATTATTTTTTCAAAAATTGATCTCCCTGAGAACTTGGCCTGCTGCCCTCTTTGTCCCCAGCTCCCTCCAGCACCCACTGCCATGTTCTAAAAGGAGTTGGGATGGCTCTGACTGTGCTTGCTGCTGCAGAAAGGCTTGGCAAGGCTGGTATCAGGAAGCGCACCAGTGGGCGGCCGGAGCCAGCTCCTTGCACATCAGGTGGTTTCCTTTCTTAGCTTTCAACCACAATGGGAGAATCTAATCACATTCTGTCTACAGGTGGATCACCAACAGACTGTGAAGGGCTTTACGTGTTCCACAGTGAGTGATGTTGTTGTAATAAAAAATTCATTTCCATCAATTGATGTAAGCAAGATTTCTCAGATTTCCTGTTTACCAGAGTGAAAAATAGAAATAAGATGGAAGCAAGTAAAATTCAGTTATGCAAATGCACACTATGTTAGCAACACAGTCCTTTTCACTTAATAGTGCAGTTCTGTGTCAAATTTTACTTCTGACTTTTAAGTATTTGTTGCTTTGATCAACTGTGAACGTTAATATGATAATAACTCATAATATGTATTTTATTTTATTTTTTGTCTTTTTGAGACAGGGTTTCATTATGCAGTTCAGGCTGGCCTTGAGCTCACTTATGTAGCCCAGGTTGGTCTCAAACTTGCACCGATCCTCCTGCCTCAGCCTCCCAAGTGCTGGGGTTACAGGCGTGTGCCACCACACCTGGCAATAATATGTATTTTAAACACTTTAGCACATTCTGATCAATGGGAAAAAATTAAAATTTGACTTACATAATATATTTGCATAGACTTAAAGTGATTATGTAATATTTGCAAGCATAAAAATATATTCTATTAGTATAAAAGTCTATAGAGGGAAGAGCAGAATTAAAATACAAGACAGAAAGGATGAGTATATTTCAGAGAAAAATGAATAAATGAAAGAGAAGTTTGTTATTTCTTTTCTTCATAATACACTCCCCTCTGGCAAGGGTTTCCCAGTGTGGTACTAAGAATCAAGTAAATATGCCTGCTACCTTCTGTCCCTCTCCTTACTTCTGTCTATCTGAGATAACTCCTATTCTGCCTTGTATTTATAGTTCTCAGCCAAGTTTTGCAGGGCTTCCATTATACTGATTTGAGAGCTTTCTCTGGAAAAAAGAATAGAAAGTTATAAGTCAAAAATGCTTACTCTGGTGCCAGCGAGATAGCTTGGTGAACTAAAGCACTGCTTAAGTAAGCTTAGGACCCTGGTTTGATCCCAGGCACCACATGCTGCACCAGCCCTGCCCCCAGGGCAGGCTGAGTTGGTTAGAGTCTGAGAGTAGTGGCACATGCCTGTAATCCCAGAGCTGGGGAGTCTGAAAACAGGAGGATTACTGTGAGTCTGAGCTGCGTAGTGACACCCTGTAACAACCAAATACATTAAAAAAAAAATCTCACTTCGTTGTACTGTTGCGCATGCTATCTGAGAAGTTGTAGTTGGTGTTAAAGTATCTTCAGATTTAGGGAAGAGCATACAGAAGTGAAGCCGCCTAAAGTTTACAGTTAAACTGAAGTGATTTTGCTTTGACAAAGTGTGTGTGTGTGTGTGTGTGTTTCTGTGATGATACACAAATGTTATGGTTTGTGTATAGGTGTTCCCCCCACAGCCTCGCATGGACTACAGTTACTCCAGTAACTGAATGAAATAAATCTTTCTTTCCCTCATTTTGAGTGTCAGGTATTTGTCCCAGCAGTGAGAGAAGAGTAACTGAGACAAGCATACCTGAAAAGTACCATATGCTAGTTTTAGTTGATTTTAAGTTTTACATATAATATATTTTGTTCATAGCAATAGATATATCACTGATATGTATGGGTATTTTGTAAAATATATTCATGTACTGTGTATATGATGCAGCTTTTCAGTGTTGATATGTAAAATCAAAACGCTTCAGGTTTCTAAACATAGAATGAAGAATTCTGGATGCTCACTTGAAATATGCTAGGGCACACAGAGTTTCTCAGAATTTGTCCAGGGTTATATATGCACAAAATTTTGGAGGAGCATCATGGTGTAGACCAGTCTTTGCTATTTTACGCACTGACTCTGGAAGGGGCTTACAGCTGAATCCTGTGAGGTGGGCAGAAGTTTCTGAGGGACAGAAACTGATGGGTAACAGAGTCATTAACGAGTCTTGGTACCTGAGAAACATCCTGATTTCACCTTCGTTTTCCTGGAAGCTTAGAAAATGCTTCCTCCGCCCTTCCCCATCTCCTTCCCCTTACTATGTCTGCACCCTCTCTGTTTGCTTCAATCTCATGCTCTTCTGGCTTACACCCAGAAGAGCAAAGAATTAGGGCTGGGGATACAGCTCAGTGGCACAGGTGCCTGCCTGGCAAAGACAGAACCATGAGATTGATTCCCAACACAAAACAAAAACAAAAACAAAAACAAAAAACTGATGTGGATTTCTATGTGTGGCATTGTTTCATCTCATTTGGAGCATTTGAGCACTTTGAAACTGGACATTTCCCCACCCCCACTGAGCAATAGAAGCCTTTTTTTTTCCTTTTTTTTTTTGTGGGACTGGAGTTCAATCTTACAACCTTGCACTTGCCAGGCAGGCATCTGTGCTGTGGAGCTATCTCCCCAACCCCTAGCAATAGAAGCCTTTAATGACCAGTTTCTCAGAGGCAACAGAGATTATATGTGACTTGTCATTTCTTTGTCCATTGTTATAAAAAACTTGCCTTCCAGTTTGGTGGTGGTGATGGAAGGCAGAACTTAATTCAATCCTGCTAACTTTATTGGATGTCTTTTAACTGTATTGCCTGCCACTGTTTGTGAACACTTTGATGATGGAGTAGAGATTGTGTCTTATGCATCTTTTTTGTTGTTGTTTGATTGTCACAGCAGCTGGTGCTTAGGAAGAAAAATGGAATGAAAAGAAAATCAGATTTTATTAACTTCAAATTATATTGATGTATTCATTGATGTAAAGCATTTAAGTACCTGTTTGTGCCAAGGGACTTCAAAAGGCTGATGGTCTAATAGCAAATGAACCCAAAAAAATGTTTATTGCTTTCTTACCCTGACCTCAGTCCCTGTGTCATTTCTTTCATGTGGTTTTCAAAAAACCCTAAGGGTTATTAGGACGCCCATGTTATGGGTGGGCAAGCTGATGCTTAGAAAAGTTAAGGAATTTTCTGGATAAATAAGTGAAAATGAAAGATTCAGACCCAGGTCCAGGTTGTGTGCTCTTAACTGCTCTGCTGTCAGTCCCTGGGAGAAATGAGATTTAGCCATTGGTTTGACCTAATTGGAAAGGAACTCTAAATATGGGAACTATTTGTGTGATGTCGTAACTGTCTATCCTTGATAAAATAGGAATTTTATAGTTGAAACTCAAGTACGATAAGACATACATCTTTTATTAGTGTTTTACACTTGGAACTTAGGGTGGAAATGTTTGTTACTTTATAGTCTGGAATTTTTAGAAAGGTCTGTGATGTCAAAGGAGTGTTCTTTATTTTGACTGAAGTAAGAAGATGAATTTACCTCATCTGTGAAGAAAAACAAATGGAAAAGAAAAATCTTTCCTTTGCTTAGAAGCACAATGCTGTTGTGGGCTGGGGCAGTTGTGACGCTGTCCTCAGGCCTTGGGCCCTGTTTCTGGCAAAGGCGGGCTCTCTGGTTCGCAGGCACTCATGACCCCTCCAGATTTTTTTTTTCTTTCTTTTTAATATGACTGTTAGCTTACATTTTCCAGTGTGTTCAGTTCTTTTCTCAGAAGTGTCTGTGGTAGACTTTTGAGGGTGAGAACCTATGTGGTTAGTGTTGTAACAGAATTTCAGGGGCTTGGAAATGAGGCTGTTTTACTGTGATCATCAGTTTTTTTGCTGAATCCTTATAATTCTTCTGTACACATGGATAGTGTTGAAGTGTTACAGTTCAATGAAATATAGTCAAACTTTGGTTCAAGAGCATAGCTGTGGAGGACTGCCTGAGCAGCTCTCCTTGAAGGAAAAGCAACTGTTTCCATTTTGACTGAGCCTGACCCTATTCCCTCTTATTGAAATGTAAAGAGCTGGCTAGGATCTCTCACTATCCTTTCAATTGGCCTTAAGCAGTGTGTAATGGTCTAGCTGAGATGCTGATGGTAATTTTTGAAGATGGCACGTGTGTTTCCCTGATAACAGGACGAAGAGCCACTGCTCCACGGTGTCAGCTGGGATCCAGCCTCGAGATAGAGGCTATGCCTTCCTGCAGCTTGAAAGATTACACACCAGAGCTGAAGCACTTACCCCCAAAATATTAGATGCTATCTCAATAGCATAATGCAAATTACTTCCTCTTAATAT
>PVKN010009514.1:0-23684 GCA_004027915.1 Capromys pilorides
AATGCCTGTGGTTAAAATTATTTGCTTTTCTGTAAAAAGAGAAACTGAATTTCACAATCCTATACATGTCTATTACTTATGTAACCTGATATTATCTATTTTTATTATATAAAGATGTTTTGTCATTTAATATTATTAAAATTACATACTATATAATCTTAAGGTAAAAAAAAAAGGAATGCCTTGTGATGAATGTAATCATTATTTACTGCAAATGTACTATAAGTTCTATGCATGTGTATATAAAATATGTATATAAGAAATTTAAAAAAATTGTTCTTTATCATAATGATCCTCAAGGAAGCATAAGGCCTAATAGACAATCTAAATACATAAAGTGACTCAATAAAAGGATTTATTTCATAGATCTTCACCACTGTATCATGGTTGCATATCATTTCAACATGGTAATTAATTTTTAAGCACTTCTGTTTATTTTCCTTAAGTGCTATCAAAGATACACAAGCAAAAACATGCTCAACGACATGTGGGATTTTCCAAAACTGCAATATTTCAAAGATGTAGAACATCTGTATCTTAAAAAGCAGGATCAATAGTAAAGCTATTTCAAAGAGTCCATTAGTGTTTTTCTGTTTAGTTGCAACCGTTTATTCAACGAATATTTAACTTAGAAAGAAACACCAATTATTTAAAGAGCGGTGGAATTTGCTATGGTCTGGCTTCTAATATCACCAACTATCTCTTCTATCTAGCTTTTGCCATTGCCCTTATGAAAACTTCCTATAAAAAATGCATTTTTGACATGTGTAAGATATTCATGCCAGGGGCTGGGGAGATAGCTTCATGGCACAAGTGCCTGCCTGGCAAACACAAAGTCATGAGTTCGAACCCCAGTACTGCAAAAAAAAAAAAAAAAAAAGATACTCTTGCTGCTCCATGCAATTCAGTAAGTGTAACATAAGCAGCTGACATGGACAGCAAAGCTACTGGGACACGCGTGTTGAATAGTTGGCAACAACCAAGAGTATTTTTCCTACACTATGCAAACCTCAGTACACATGTGCAGTGATCAGTGCTTGCCTGCCACATTTACATCAAGAACCTATACACAGGGTTGGGGAGATAGCTCAGGAGAACATGCGCTTGCCTGGGAAGCACAGGGTCCTGAGTTCAATTCCCAGTACTGAAAAAAAAAAAAAAAAAAAAAAAAAAAAAAAAAAAAAAAAAGAGAGAGAGAGAGAAAAGAAAAGAACCTGTACATAGACTGCTTATAAAGAATCAGTAGCACCTGCGGTGGTGGCTGGCGCACCTATAATCATAGTACTCTGAGAGCCCGAGGCAGGAAGACCACTAGTTTGAGCCCAGCATGGGCAATTCAGTGACTTCGTGAGACCCTGTCTCAAAATTTTAAAAAATCTGAAAAAAGTTCAGTGTGAAGACACTGAGTGGAAGTGTTCCAGTAGTGTCCAGATCGAATTCTTTTTTTTTTTTTTTAATTTTATTTATTTATTTATTAATTTGTTTGCTTGTTGTGTTTGTTTCTTTATTTATTCATTTTGTGGCTGGCTCAGCCTGCTCTGGTGGTGGCGCTGGCGCAGCATGTGGTGCCGGGGATCGAACTGCAGTCCCCACAGTTGCCTGAGCCCTCCTAAGCAGTCGCTTTAGACCACTGAACCATCTCGCTGGCCCTCCAGATCGAATTCTTTAAAAAAAAAAGTCCACACCAAATCTTTGGAATCTGTGAGTGAGAATTATTTTATAAAAGAAAGGTCTTTTGCAAGTGGATTAAGGATCTTGAAACAAGATTCACCTATGAACTCTCAATCCCACAAGTGTCCGTGTAAGAGAGGGGCAGAACAAAATTGGAGACAGAAGAGAGGAGACACACATGGAACTGAAGGTCACGGGAAAGGGTGACGGAGGTTCAGCCTTAGCTGAAGCTAAGGAAAGCCACCACGGGCAGCACCTGGAAGGGCAAAGGGCCTCCTCCATACCTGGAGGGAGTGCCGCTCAATGGCACACTTCCAGCCTGCAAACTATGAGAGAATAAACCTGTATGTTAAGCCACCAAGCTTGTGATCATTTGTCATGGCTGCTAGAAAACTAACACACACATAAGCACGTCTCAAGCTTTTCAGGTTCTGGGGAGAAGGGTTGTGCAAAGTCAAGAAGATTAACTATACTCTATTGTGCAAGTCTAAGTGGTATAATAATCACATTTCTTTCATCAAAATTGCAATGATTTTGAGTGTATTTTTCTGTAAAACAGTTTTAGGTGTCATGTAAATTGCACAGTGCAAAACTAGGCTTGTTGCTTGTCTTGATAATTCTCCCTCTCTCTCCTTTTACCCCCCCTCCCTACTTTTGCCTTTGCTCTCTCTCCTCTCCTCTCTCTCCTTTCTCTCCTCTTCTCTCTCCATTATTTTTTTCAGGACTGGGATTCAAACTCAGGACCTTGCACTTGCTAGGCAGGCACTTGTGCCATGGAGCTATCTCCCCAGGCCCTTTCTCTTTCCATTGGGACCACATTTCAGCAAAGGAATGGGTTATATAAGCACAGTGATTTAATGGAGAAATAATTTTATGATTGGGGTATGAGCTGAAATGGCTGTTCCACTGGGCAAAAGCATAAATGCCATAAAATTACCTTTAAGGACACTATTAGAGCGTCACTGGGCTGCTGCAGCTCAGGGCCATTACTTTTTAACCAGTAGATGCCTAATGTCGTATCTACTATGCTTTAATAACCGTTTAAAGCTCTGACCACAGCTGAGCAATGCTGATGGCAAGGATAGGCGTCCTAGATAGGGTTTCCAAGGGAGAGAGCCTGACACAGGGTTTTCTCAGGGGCAACCAGAGGGGTTGAGAGAAGTAGGAGCGTAAGGGGGAAGGAGCCAGGCAAGGTGTGTACTCAGCGAGTCAGGCTTCCTGCTTACCCCACAGGCAGCTTGGAATGTGTATGCACCACGCAGCTGACCCACTTTAGGGCTCACGTCCAAGGCTTTTATAACCTGTGTTAATTACTCATTGGCCACAGACCATGTTTCTCCCTAGGGGAGCACAAAATCCTGGGCCTCTCTGGGTGAGGAGCCACAGGCAGCCAGCACACCCTGTAGCCCTGGAGTGGGCACGCAGCATGCAGCGGGAGCTGCTAGGGAGACCAAGAGCAGCCAGGGCTGCAACAGCCTCACTTGTACTCCCTGCTCTAATCCCAGAGCCAGCCATTTCCATGGGAACATCTGCTTTAAAAGAATTCAAAGCTGGTGTGGTGGTGAATGTCCGTAATTCCAGTAGGGATAATCCAGGAGGCTGAGGCTGGAAGACTGCAAATTGGAACTCAGCATGGCTAATTTAACAAGACCCTGATTCAAAAAACAAACAAATGAAAACAAGACAAAGAAAAAAAACGCTGAGGATTGAACAGTGCAAAGGTGCTAGGTTCACCCAGAGAGACAGACAGATGGCAAAGGAGGGAAATGGGGGGAAGGGGACAAGTGGCTAACACAAAACACACATACATACACAGGTTGGCATTACTAAAAAATGATGAGATTTCAGTCTTACACTCATGTTGGGAGATACATTCAATGAATACATTTACATTCTTATAGATTTGATCTGGGGAGCTCTGTTGTAAAGAAACCAGCTTCTAGAATATGTGTGAGAAGCAGGGAATGGTGGCACAAACCTGTAATCCTAGCACTTGGGAGGCTGAGGCAGGAGGATTGTTGGGAGTTCCAGACCAGGGCTACAGAAGCAAGCTCAAGGCCAGCCTGAACTGCACGGCGAGACCCTGTCTTAAAAAGTCAAAAAAAAAAAGGAAAAAGAATACATGTGAGCAGGAGCCCGTATTTACAGAACTGTGTTTATATTCATGGTCTGTGTAACATTTTTGCTCTCTGTTGACCCCATGCCTGTCTGCATCGTGTGGCTTACCTTAGTCTGTAAGATCCTCGTAGGCGCAGGTCACACCCAGTTATTGTTCTCTAAGCAATACATTGCACAATTATAGCTTAGTAACTACTTGTCCTTGAAGATGCAGAGTAGACACAAGCCTGTTTACTTTTGATGGTTGCAAAGATATTCTATGTGATGATGCCCCGGGCTTTTAAACATACGATTAAGACACCGTCCCAAGCAGGAATTGCTAATTCAACATTGAAGAGTGAACCAGGTCAGGTATACAACCATAACAGACAGAGGCGCATAAAGGAATGATTTAAATGAGGGTTCAAAACACCACACAGGCCAAACGAACACTCCCAGGGTTCAGGGCTGGCCACTGGGTCACAGTCAGTGGCCTAAAAATTGGGCTTTAACTCAGAAGATGTCCTGAAGCTGTTCTGAACTTGCCTGGGTCAACAAGGAAACGAAAGCTATCATTACTTGTCTCTGCCTACTGTGGATGAACTGAAAAACCAGATTTCTTAGTAAAGTTGCTCTGCCTGTAGAACCAGACCTAGAGATCTTAAGATAATTTGCAATTTGGTAGGGAAATCTGAGTCATAGGGATCCTATTGACAGCATAAGAAACACCTTAGAAGAGCCAGTTTCCTATTATAGTGCCGTAAATCTAGAAGCTCCTTAAATACTTCCTGGTGATACAAACAAGCTGGTTTCGTAATGCTGGACTCTTGATCTTTCTAATTTTCTAATTCAACCAATGATTTTCTTTCTTTCTTTTTTTTCTTATGGTTGTCTCAGCCTGCCCTGGGGTTGGGGCTGGCGCAGCATGTGGTGCCAAGGATCGAACCATGATCCCTGCGGTTGTCTAAGCTTGCCTACGCAGGCACTTTAGACCACTGAGCCATTTCACCAGCCCCGTGATTTTTATTCTAACAATGATTTTTATAGTTTAATTATGATACAAGATTATCTGTAGTATTGTAAGTATTGGAGGGATATGATAATGTTGAACTCATAGACTGGTATACTATTGTTGATGAAAGATTAATTATAGTGATTGATTGATTGATTGATTTATATTATGACTGGTTCAGCCTGCCCTGGGGGTGGGGCTGGTGCAGCATATGGCGCCAGGGATCGAACCATCTTCCCTGTGGTTGCCTAAGCTTGCCTAAGCAGGCGCTTTAGACCACTGAACCATCTCACCGGCCCTGTAGTGTTATCTTGAAACCCAGCAGTTCTACTCCTGAATACCTACCCAACAGAGATGAAAGCATATTCATGCAAAAATCCGCATATGAACTTTCAGAACTGTATTGTTAACAACAGTCAAAAATGGGGGCTGGGGAGATAGCTCAGTGGTTTAAGCACCTGTCTGGCAAGCACAAGCACCAGAGTTCAATCCCCAGTATGGCACGCTGGGCACTCTGTGCGGGCCACTGAAACTGAGCTGCTGGTGCACAACTATAATCCAGCGCTGGGAAGGCTGAGACAGAAGGATCACTACAAGTATGAGCTACGTAGCAAGACCATGTACCAAACAAACAAATAAATAAGTAAATGATAAAACATAATGGAGGCCACCCAAATGTCCTTCAATACTGTGTATCCACACAAGAGGACATGACATGGCAGAGTAAAGGAATGAAGGTCTTGTAAATGTCATGACAAGAATGAACCTTGAAAACATTATGTCAGGCTGGGAATATAGACCAGTGGCACAAGTGCAAGGTCCTGAGTTCAATCTCTGGTACCACATACACACACACACACACACACACACACACACACACACCAGAAAACACTATGGTAAGGGGAGGACGCTATCACACAATGCCACGTATCCTATGGTTCAACTTATACGAACACTCCAGGGTAAGCAAACCATAAAGACACAAAGAGATTAGTGGTTGCCAGGAGGTGAGGGGAGGAGGGGGAGGGGATAAAAGATTTCTTTTAGGGGTGCTGTAATGTTCGAAAACGCATTGCAGTGCTGGTTGAATAACTTCATAAATACACTGAAAGAAATTGAATTGCACCCATTAAATGATAAATTACATGGTGAATGATAAAGAGAATTCTTATTTAAGTTAAAGCTCTTACTAGGGGCTGGGGAGATAGCTCCGTGGCACAAGTGCCTGCTTGGCAAGTGCAAGGTCATGAGTTTGAACCCCAGTCCTTCCAAAAAAAAAAAAAAGCTCTTATTTAAAAACAAATTACAGGGGCCGGCAAGATGGTTCAGTGGTCTAAAGCGCCTGCTTAGGAGGGCTCAGGCAACTGCGGGGACTGCAGTTCGATCCCCAACACCACATGCTGCGCCAGCGCCACCACCAGGGCACGCTGAGCCAGCCACAAAATGAATAAATAGAGAAACAAACAAACACAACAAGCAAATAAATAAATAAATAAATAAAATAAAAATAAAAATAAAAAATAAAAACAAATTACAGGGCTAGGAGTACAGCACTTTCCTAACACAAGTGAGGCTGGGGATATAGCCCAGAAGGGCTATATTTTGGCCCCAACATGGCCAAAATAAAAATAAAAAGATTACATGAGAGTTTTTGTCACAGCCTCCAAATTCTGCACCTGTGAACCTACTTGTAGTGCTTTTCCCACTTGTGGCAGTCAACATTTGTTGAATGGATTTCTATAAAGTTAGACTAGTCCATAAATCAGGGTAAGGATTTTGATCATCAAATTTTCTAAATTTCCGTATGTTCCCTTAATCTGTGAAGTTTCTTTCTTATGAAAAAGAAATTAACGTAAAGAAAGAAACTAGACTTCTTTCTTTTAAAACAGTTCTAAAAGTCTATTACCTTACTCTTTTAACTTGGTATGAACTTTGCTAGCACCGTATTAGATTATCTATTACAATAAGGTAGAAATTTTAAAAGACCAGTGTCATTTGTGTTCGGTTCAGGGAGGCATGCTGGGCAAAGGATTTTTAAAATTTTTATTTTTTTATTTTTTAAGGAATGGCTTTTGAATGTCAGATTGTCAGCACACAGGCAACACAGTGGTTCTCAGACCTTAGCGTGCACCAGAGCCATCAGGAGGTGAGCCAGGTTAAGAGTCCAAGGATTTCCCATCTCTAGCAAGTTCCCAGTGGCATCACTGGCGGCTTTCCGCAGACCACACTGTGAGAATCACTGGCTATCATATCTTCCTTTTAAATCTTGTTGACTGATTGATTTTCTTGGAGATCAACACATTCCCCAGCCCTTTTCACCATTTTTTAAAATTTATTTTTTAAACATTTATATATTTATTTATTTATTTATTTATTTATTTATTTGGTACAGAGGTCTCACTACGCAGCTCAGACTCATAGGTATCCTCCTGTCTCAGCCATCCCAGAGTTGGGATTACATGTGTGTGCCAACATGCCTGGTTTCGGTGGCCATCTCCGCATGGGGCTGGCACAGCATGCGGTATTGGAGATCAAACCAGGATCTTTATGCTTGCCAGGCGCTTAGACCACCAAGCTATCACCCCAGCCCTTTTCATTTTTTTATTTTGAGACAGAATCTCCCTGAGTTACCCTGGCAGGACTCCAGCTTTCTATCCCTCAGCCTTAGTGGTGAGAGTCCAGGCAGTTGTCTCCATGCCCTGCAATATCATATTTCTATTTTAAAACAATAAGAATGTTACAAGGAAACTGATCATACAGTTGAAATTATTAATTTACTGTACCACTTGATTTTTATTTTGTTTTGTTTTGTTGAGACAAGTTCTTGTTATACAGTTCAAGCTGGGCTTCAACTCATTTATGTAGTCTAGGCTGGCTCCGAACTCATGCTGATCCTCCTGCCTTAGCCTCCAAAGTGCTGTGAGATAAAAGCTGTGTACCACCACATGGGCTTGAGCCACATGAGAATAAGTTGCTGACACACTGCATTAATCTTTTTAAGGAATCCCTACACTGGCAGGTATCCACCATCACCCTGAGTTTCACACCCTACTTAAAATTTTCCAGTTGCAAGACTGGGCGTGGTGGCATGTGCTTATAATCCCAGCACTTGGGAGGCTGAAAACAGGAACAACACTAGGATTCTACATAGTGAGACCCTATAGACACTGTCCTAAATACAGAAAAAAAAACAAAAATTCCAGTTGCATCAACACTACTTACAGCCAAAGAATAAAGGATCTGGGTCACAATCATTCATCAAAATTACTTGTCACAGGCTGGCAGGATGGCTCAGCAGTCTAAAGCACCTGCCTAGGAAAGCTTAGGCAGCAGAAAGGACCGCAGTTCAAACCCCAGCACCACAAGCTGCGCCAGCCCCGCCCCCAAGGCAGGCTGAAGCGGCCACAATAAAAAAAAAAGCAAATAAATAAAAAAAATTAAAAAATAAATAAATTTTTTAAAAAATTACTTGTCACGTATCTGTAGTTCTGGGCCAGTACCTTATCCTCTCCTTAGCTTTCATGTCTCTGTCACTGTGGAAGATTGAGCGCTGTTGTTGAGAGAGCACATTTCTTTAGTTTACATCTGTCTGCTATTTACTCTTGGACAGACTCAAGTTATACATCTTGGGCAGAAATATAATGGCTCTGTGCTGTGGGAACCTCTTCTCAAGTGTCATGTGATTGCAATGTGATGTTAGCTTCGATCATTGATAGAGGTATCTGTCCAGCTTTTCCACAACAAAGTTTCTCTTTCCTCTGTGTAATTAACAAACACATTGTAGAGAAGCATTTCCAAATGATGTGTATATATCATTCTTCCTAAAACTTTTGTTGCAGGCAGTCGAGTTAGATGGAAATGTTATAGGCAGTCAAACAGGGCTAGGCCCTCAAAGGAGATAATACAGAAGGCAAGATATTTAGCAACTATGAGAGAGGCGGATGCTCCCGCTGTGGGCCAGACCTAAAGACCAAAGATCAAGCAAATGCTGACCTCCTTAAAGATTGACATCCGAGGTTGATCATCATCCTGAGGGGGCCAGAAGAATCATTAATCTGACTGCTACCGGACGACTACCTGATAAAGTTCTGTCCTGCATTCGCTCCTGCTTGCTCCGTGACTTGCCTTCCCACTTGGCCCTGGACTTAATCCATTTTGCCTGAGCAATGGTGCTTGTACCCTCATTGGTTGACCATAGCTTTGTCCCACCTCATGCCCACCTAAGCGAATTTCCATGGTTTTCACTTTAGACCTGCCTCACCACATGGTTTTTCCTTTATAAAAGTCCCTGGAAGAGACAGCTTCTGGGGGACACCCATTCGGGACCCCCCATCCTGTCCCTTTCTCAGACAGCAGCTTTCTGTCCCTCAATAAACATGTTCTGTTCCTTACCTCCATTTGTTCCTAAAATTCGTTCTTCAGTTTTAGAGAACACGAACTCATCCCAGGTACTTTTCAGGTTGAGAAATCAGTTTTCCCTAGATTAGTCATTTGGAGGTTCCCTATTGGAGGTCATCCACCCCAGATCAGCTTTTTCTTCCTCCATCACCTTCACTTTACTGCATTACGTACATATAGCTCTATGGTCTTGTGGTTTCTTTTCGTACTCACTAGGCTTATAATTCATTATGATTGTCATGCTCACATAGTCCCTGATTCAACTGGTGAGAGCCTCTTCCTGCTGGCTTCCCTGTCCTTCTGATAGGTCTCTCATGCTGCAGGCATTTCCTTGTTTTGGCCACCGCAGAATGTTCTACCCTCATCCTGTGCTTCCAACCGGCAGCCTGGGATCAGCCATTCCTCCAAGGAGCCATGCCTTCTTTTAGGCCAAAAACAACATTTGAAGCCCAAATTCAGATGCCCCATTGCTGCTGGGGTGTTACTGCTGCTTTCAGGCCTTCTCGAGAGTTGGAGAATGAGCGCACACACAAGCATTTGTCACCATAGCTGCTCAGTGGATTACCACAAATTCAGCAGTTAGTACAGTGCACATGCATTGTCCTACAGTTCTAGTGGGCCAAGGACCTGGTGTGGCTTAGCAGAGTTCTCAGGAGGAATCCATGTATTTATCACAGAATCTCAGCGAGCTCCCTCAAGAATGCACTGTGTTCCAAACAGCAGGTCTGGCCCCTCCCCCGCCCTGGCCCTGCTCTTGTTGTGCCATCTCCTTGCCCACACTCGCCCGGTGATGCGGGAGGCCGTACTGTAATACAGCCAGGACGGCCTGCCTAGATCTGAGCAGAAGCCAGTACTGTGCCTTTGTACCTCCAGAACCAAGAGATAAGCTTCTTTTCTTTACCAATTTCCCAGCCTCCTCATTTCATTACAGAAATGAAAAATGGACCAACACATCCCGTACATGAATGCCTCCACCACCACCTCTGGCTCTGAGGCCCACAGTGAGCAGGTCTCTAGTAGACCCCGCTCCCTCTGAGGGCTCTGACTCTGCGGGCTCTGACTCCCCATGTCAGACCTCCCTCTGGCATGGCTGGGTCACACTGCAACTCACCCTGTCTCCCCACTTCATCAAAGACTATCTTATTCTGTCCCACCTAAAACTTTAGCACAGAGCCATTCAGGAAGAAAGAAAAGGGATATGAAGGGAAGGAACACATTTCTCCTTAATCTTTTCACACACACCCTCCCCATTGAACACCATTCCCTTCCCCTGCTCCAAAGATGATTAACAGTGTAAAACATTCCCTGAACAGATGGTATAACGTGTGAGTGGCTACTCTATAAATCTGCAGCTCATTAGCTGGAGATAAAGGATGGACCCTAGAATATAAAACAGTAAATTTTTTTTTGAGAGGGAAGAAAAAGAGAAACAAGCCCAGTTTTATTGTTCTGTCTCTATGCCCTGCCCAAACTCATCTCTTTTCCATTCTGGCCATTGAACCTCATCAGCCACCCCCGCTCTTTATGAGACAGTGTCTAACTACATTGCTACCTTGTCCAGCCTGGGTCGGAGCTTTCGATCTTCCTGCCTCAGCCTCTCTGAGCGCTGGATGACAACCATGAGCCGCCATGCCCAGCTGTTTTCCAGTCTGAAACGCCCACTCTTCCCTCCCTAATGGGAATCCAGTGCCCCCCTTCAGTCAAGCCCCTGCATATCTTTTGCCTTGAAATCTCTTAGAACCCCAGCTGGGCTATTTTCTCCACTTTTAAATTTCTAATTTAGCAGGCATGGTAGTGCATGCCTGTGACCCCAGGTCCTCGGGAGGTTGATGCAGGAGGCTCCAGTGTGAGGCTACCCAGGCTAAATAAGCAAGAAGACCTGGGTTCAGCCCCCAGTATTGAAATACAACCCAATTCCAAGCCCTACTCACACCCCTGTCACCCGTTTACGAGCACTTGCTTCTATATGACCTTACACCGACCCCTGGCTTTTTCCAAGTAGTCACATTTTCATCTTTTGAGCTAGAAGTTCCTTAAAGATAGGTTTAATCGTGTCTTTTGCAAGCTTAGGTGATAAAAACCAGCCACACTGCAGAGGGATATTATGCTCGATACATTGTGTCAACTTGAGAAGTCTAGTAGGTTAACTAAGTAACACACAGTTCTACCTTCTAGGATACAGGATATGCCCTTACCATTGTTAGTTGTGTCAGTTTGAGAAGTTTAAAGTTTAACTAAGTGACTCCCAAGGGGGCCGGGGTCCACACTTTGTAAACACTGCCCACCTGTCCAAGATGGTGCCAGTGCTACACCTGCCCTAGGGCTGGCAGGAGAAGAGGCTTGCCCCTCCCTTTCTGCGCTCTTGTTGTTTTACTGTCTTCTGCCACCTTGAACTGTTGCCCCTCTGTCGTGTGCCACCCTGCCTTGGATCCCGCTGAGTATGGACACAAGGGACATGAGACTTGGATGGCGTAGGACGTTGCAAACCCTTTTGAAAGGGTAGTTGCTATTTCAAGTTTCATCCTCTGGTTTCACTCATTCTCAGACTTGAGGGCAGTGCAGCTCGGAGTGCTCAGTAAGTATATCCTGAACTGAATTTAGCAGGGAGGATAACCACGTTCTCTCCCGAACATACGTGCAACCCTTCTCCTATACCCTAAGTGGCATGCATGTAAAACTAGAAGGGTGGATTTAGACCCCCATTTTTCTGAGTCCTGTACATTTTACCACAAAACTTGGAAGGCTTCCCTCAGTGTGAAAGAGAGGGATCAAAGATTAAGACCGGTCTTCTGAGATAGAATCGAAGTTTAAAATGTCAGCAGCCTTTGTTGTAACAGGAGAACAGTAAGACAGATTTCCTGGTGTGCTGCTGCCTTCCAGCCCTTACTGTGTCACAGTCACGGTGTCTAAGTGGCCGCTCCTCAGAGATCTCTCAGAGCTATTCAGTGTATGGAGCTACACATGGTTTGAATTTCAAATTCATTTATGACAATTCAGAGGTCTGTTGCGAGGTGGTACATGCCTGTAATCCCAGCACTTGGGAGGCTAAGGCAGGCAGATTGCCATGAGTTTGAGACCAGCCTGGGCTACATAAACGAGTTCAGGGTTAGCCCAAACTGCATAATGAAAACCTATCTGAAAAAGACAAAAATGAAAATAAATAGGTTTGTCCAATAATAAAATTCCTAGGAACTGTGTAGGGGTTGGATATCAATCACAGTGGCAAATATGAAATAGTTTGGCCCAAGTCATTAAAAAGCATGGAAAATCTTGACCTTTCAACCCCTGTGTTTTCCTAGAGCCCTAGTAGATGTTATCATCCCCCCATCCCCCCAATACCCCCACCCCCTCATTCCTCCCTCCCCACCCCCTCCGTTGCTGTTCACCACGACAAAGACAGCGGCTTAGGGCTGCACGCTGTGCTGGAGCAACGACATCAAGTGTTCTCTTGCTACCGTAATCTAGTGTTCCCACACAGAGCCAAAGCACAGGATCTGGACACGCGGTCCCTCCGCCCAGCCGCTACCTGCGTCACAGTCGCAGTTCCACTTGGCTGTACGTGGCCCCTTTAAGAGGGGAAAGCAAGGAAGAAGGCAGGGGCGCTGCCAGGGCACCCCGTGAGCTGGGAAAGAAGGGCCTGAACTCCAGCAAGCACGTGAGGAGAGCCATGCAAAACATACACAGCGCTCTTTCTTTTTGGCAAAAACAAGAGACAAAAGACATCTCGTAGGAGAGAAAAGGAATTTTTAGATATGAGAGTTATAGCTATTTTTAGAGGCTTTTCCCATCAAATTTAAAGTGTTTTTTTTTTTTTTTTAAGTGGAACATTTGAGTTTGGTCTTATAAATAATTGGATACACATGTGTTCGCCATCACATAAGTGCCCACTCAGCTGCCCAGGGAGGAGCTGCAGAAATCAGACCCGCGCTGGCTCGGCTTGTTCTGTAGGTCGGCGTTGATGTCACAGAGGCTGCCTCCGAGCCTTCCCCTTGTTCTGGAGCACTGCAGGGAAAGGCCTTTGGCGTCAGGGACAGGGCTAGAGCTAGAAAGAAGTGGCTCACATCTCGAATCCCAGTGCTAGGGAGGCTGAAGCAGGAGGGTGACACACTCAGGCCCGCCCTGGTAGACACAGCAGTGAGTGAGACTGTCTCAACATAAACATAAACAAACAAACGGAAAAGGCTGAGGCTATATAGCACACCGTGACGGCCCTGCATTCAATCTCTGGTGCCTCAAAAACAAAAACCAACACCAGTGGAGATAAAAGGAGGCCAGGCAATAGCGGGCAGTCTAAATTTATTCTCCAACGCACAAAGGGTTGAAATGTTCTTTATCTGAGACACTGAGTAAAAAATGAGAAGCTTCTGCTCGGGGAAAATTCTGTAATGAATTCTTTGGTTTAGAAAATACCCCAGTTTGGGGTATATATCTGACTCTTCAGTTCTATGGCTTGCTTAATTTAAATTCCACCTGTATTAACTAGAACGGTAGTGAAAAATGCTGGAAGAGATTGCTTTTTCTCCTGCCAGGCTATGAGGAGAAATAAAAGGAGCAAGGCTTTGAAAGGAGACCTGCCTAGGCCCCTTCTCTGCTAATGGCAGACCTGTCATTTTGCCTCTCTGATCTTTCATTTCCACATCTGCAACATGGGATCACTTTTCCAGCCTCCCGGAGCCTCGTGTGGTAGCCAGGACGCTGAGGGCCTGCAGGAGGTGCTGGGCGAATGAAAGCAGCCATTGTTTTTGTTCACTGCAGAACGGATGCCTGCAGGGGTGGCACCTCAGAGCCAGTGGCTCAGACTTCAGACAGGGACCACAGCCAGCACCTCGGAGATTTCGGGACTCAAGTTCAGATTGTGCAGCAGCAACAACAACAACAAAGGCGTCCTTCCCAGCCCACTGGAGGCACAATGGGTAATTCTGCGTGATTGCACTTACTGAAGGGATCTGGAATTGGCAAGCTCATTTGACAGAAAGCAGAGCGTGGGCCACGGGGCTGGGGTGTGGGGAGTCACTGTTGTAGGGGACAGTGTGTCTGTTGGGGCCGGTGAAAAGTCCTGGCAAAGCACGGGGTGATGGTTGCACACCGCTGCAGAAGCATTTAGTGCCCCTGAGTGCACACCTGAAGGGTAACAGCCCATGTGACGCATGCACTTTACACAACTTGAAGAACAAGATGCTCTGGAGCGAAGCAAATCAAGACACATGGAATGGTCGGATACTAGCTGTTAGAGGAAATGGGGTGGGCTTCATTCTACTGACATGGAAAGATGCCCAGGATATATTGCTAAATAAAAAAAAGCAAGTTGCAGCCATATGTGCAGTGTAAGGACAGGGTTTTTTTTTTTTTTTTTTCCCATCTTGCGTGAGTCACTTTACGTTTTTTAACTGACCTGATCTTTACAGCTCTCTGAGGATGTCGTTCCCATTGTCCTCACCCCATTCTGCAGATGAAGAAACTAAGGACCCATGTGGGCTGCATACCTTCTCCCAGAGCCAGGATCTCACAAGCTGTGGAGCAGGGTTTCCATCCAGAACCAGCTGCCTGGTTCCCCTTGGAGGGCTGAGCCCCCAGCTTCATGGGGCTGTGGGTGTGGGGGCTCCCCCGGAGCATTTTAGAGGTGCAGATGCTCTTGCCAGGGCCCAGACCTACAGAAAGTCTGATAAGGAACAAGATCCGGGCTGGTGAGATGACTTGGTGGACTAAGCACCTGCTTAGGCAAATGCAGGGATGGAGGTTTGACCCCCAGCCCCACATGTCACACAGGTCCTTCACCAAGGCCCCGGTGTGCTGAGCTGGCCACCATGTCCAGGAATGGTGGCCCATGCCTGTAATATTAGTGCTGGGAAGGTAAAATCCTGTGGACTGCGTTTTGCTTTTTTTTTTTTTTTTTTTTTTTAATCAAGAAGTTGATTCTAGAACCTAGACACAAAAACTGTATAAAATTAATCAAGATTAGCCGGGAGTGGTGGTAAACACTTGTAATCCCAGTATTTGGGAGCCTGAGACAGGGGGATCGCTGTGAGTTTGAGGCTGGCCTAGCTACATAGCTAGACCCCAGTCTCAAAAAAAAAAAAGTTAGGAATCAAGGTTTTTTTTGCAGCGCTGAGCTTTGACCCTTGGGCCTCTCATTCCAAGGGGTGGGGGGCATGTTTACATCCTGGGCTATTGTGGCTTAAGGAATAGTCACAAGCTAGAGTCATTGTTCTCTCAACGGTCCCCTTGGAGCCCTCCCAAAGCAGTCCTTTTGGTATAATTAAATCTTATTAACTTGAACTCAATACTAAGCTGAAAACATTTACTTGGAATGAGGGTGAATCTTTGATTAATCTATGAAGAAACTTTTAGGGAGCAAATAGCCACACCAGTCCCCAGACTTCGGATGAATCCAACCTCTAAACAATGCCAGCTCCTTCCAAGTACATGGACTCAGGATCACATTTTTTGTTTGTTTGTTTTTGGCGGTACCTGGGATCAAACTCAGGACCTTGCACTTACCAGGCAAGCCCTTATTCCACTGAGCTACCTCCCTGGCCCTAACTAAATCACTAAATCCATGGATTGCTCCTAAGTATAAGTGAGGCATCATCATTCATATAAGAATTAGCAGTGCCCCTCCAGTCAGTCTGGAACTACTTCACTAATTGGTTAAATGTAGTTTCACATGGTAGAATGAAATTTCTCAGAAATAATTCTGTAATTCAGGGCCGGCGAGATGGTTCAGTGGTCTAAAGGACCTGCTTAGGAAAACTTAGGAACTGGAAGAACCGGGGTTCGAACCCTGGCACCACATGCTATGCCAGCCCCAGCCGCAGGGCAGGCTGAGCCAGCCATAATACAAAAATAAATAAATAAATAAATAAATAAATAAATAATAAATAAATAAAATTTTTAAAAAATCCATAATTCATGCACTTTTCTAGTGTGTAGAGTCTACCACTCCCCTATATCCACCCTGGCGAATGAACTGAATTAATTAAGTTTTATTTCATTAAACCTTGCGCAGTTACCATGATGTTGATTAAATCCTGGATTAGGACCGCTTCTCTTAATATCTGCATGCCTCCATTTCTCCATCTGTAAGACGGGTATGCTGGGGGAAGAGTTGGAATGTTACCAGATGGGGGTGGCTAGCGCAGATTCTTTGCAGGCTCCTGGTGTTCTGAACAAAGAATTGGAGAAGACATGCAGAGAAGGTAGCTAAAGTGTACGTTTATTGAAGTTGGAAAGGAACTTTGTTCTACAGGATGGGGGTGGCCCCGGAAACATTTGTAGCAGCCTGAGCATAAGGAAAAAGGATCCTGTCTCTAAAATTCTTCCTCTGGTTTTCCCATTCATGCAAATAAGGTACAGGTGTAGTTGTCCCGTCAAAACTCACTGTGCCTGGCGCCAGAATGAAATGGCCCTTTCCAGTTACACCCCGTTGGCTTCAGGCAGATGGAAATGGCAAAATGAAAACAGCGTTTTTCTGATTGGTCCTGCGAACAGCGCTATATTAAAATGAGGAGGGGAAATAGCGTTTTTGGATTGGTTCTGTGTATGGTGCTCAGGAGTTTGTGCAGTTTTTTGGGTCTTGTGTTTTGTATGGATGTCCTCTGGGTTTTGATGACCTTTGACACATCCCACCCAGCTGGTTGTCCACTTAGCACCAGCCCTAACCTCCTCCCTGGGCAGCACGTGGCTGTGCACATGAAGATGGCCCAGATGTGGGGGCGCCATGGTTCTCCTCATATGGCAGGTTCCTGAAAGAGTTAAGAGAGTTGATCTGCACAGACCAAGTGACATTGTGTCCAGTCCAGAATAGGAACCATGTAGATGTTGAATGCGTTTAACAGAGAAGGTCTTCATTCACGGAGTTATTGCCCTCATATAAATATTGCAATGAATGTCCAGAGAAATGAATGTGAGAAGTCTGATGCGCTTTCCTCAGCCAAGAGCAAGTGATTTGGTAAATGAGTATTTTGCTCCTGTCTTGCACTTCAAAAGCCTGAAAAGTGGGCAGAAGTGACATCATTTAGCGCCAGATGCACAAGAAGAACTAGTTGTCAAGGAGGACAAGAGCGTGGGCTGTTGACCACACAGATGCCAACCCCTCCTTCTGGCATCATCAGGAGGAAGAACTTCACTGCCACCTCAGAGTCGCCTCTTTAAACCCAATTTCTTAACGGTAATGGGGTGAACAATATTACAGAGCTGTCGTGAGGGCCAGGGGAGACACAGCCCACACGCAGCCTACACCCGCTTCTGGACTCCGGGGAGCTCGCCTTGAATGCAGCGCGCTGCCGTAGTGTCTCATCAGCACTTTTGCAACTGTCTCCTTCACCTTCCCCCTCCACCTCCTCCTGCAACTTCTTCCCAGAAACTGCTCATGCTTGCCACCGTGTCAGTGTGTTTTGCCTTCCTTATCTTTGCTCTGTAATTTTTATTTGAAACGCTAAAGCTGGCCCAATGCAAGACTCAACTGCTTGAAATAAAGGCCCAGAGAGAAGGAGCCCAACTCAGCCGCGCAGTATGTACTAACAGTCTTCTCCTGCCTCTTAGGAAAGCAGGATGCTAATGGGTTTGTCCTCGTAAAGGCAAATGTGGTTTCACTTCTTGAATGACTGTAGTATAAATGTCCTCAAATGTAAAAAGGAAGATGCCCTGCGGTTTTGTTTCATATGTAGCTTTTCAGGACACCTGTGAAGTATAAATGGCCATGTACACAGTTGCTCATTTGCTCATGAAATGAATCTGTTGGACACCAGCTGGGAGGCAGATACTGTGCTGGGTGGGAGACAGAAACATGAGATGTACTCTGGGAAAGTCCAGGCTTGTAAGAGAAATGCAAGGAAATCACCGTCACCCAGAAGTGCTAAATCCTACAGTACACAGAAGGGCTGTGGGCGTAGCTCAGTGATAAGGGACTTGTCTAGCATGTGTGAGCCACTGGGTCCCATCACCAGGACTATAAAAACCAAATACATAGATAAGCTCAGAGCCATGTGGAGAGGGGCTTACCAGGCACCACAGCGAAGAATTTAAGAACCACAAACTTTGCCAGGAAAAACAAAAATACATGGTCCTGTAGGGCATGGAGGTATACAACCATAATCCCAGCAATGGGAGGTGGAGCGGGTGTGGGCGTGGGGAAATCACTGTGTGTTTAAGCCCAGCCTGGGCTACCTAGCAAGAACCAGTCTCAAGAACCACTTCCACCCCTCACAAAAAAGTGAGTCTTGAAAGAATGTATTATGTCCAAATCATGGAAAGAAGTGCCAATATTAAATAAATGTTCAAGAGTCTGCAAAATGTAGCATAATGTCAACCACATGCAAGTTCTTTTGGTATTTATATAAAAGGGATAGCATATGAAAGCAATTTATAAGACTAGCCCTTTTCACGTTCCTACAATTCTCAGGTGTACAAAACTATACATGATGATCGCTGACCGAAACTACTGTCAAAATTGAAATAATTACTCATGGTTTCCAAAACAACATTGTAAGACAAATTTCTTTCGAAATTGTTTATGCCATAAAATTATATTTAACTAGGGATGTGGACACATTTTAGTATGTTTAGCAGGAGATGGGATGGGGCTTCTCAGGGTAATGGCAAGGTCACTGGTAGACTTGGAAGAGCCCTGGTTACTGTTGCAAGGGCACCTGGGAATGGTGGGTGAGGGGCTCAGATGAGTAGGCCAAGAAGAGCCTCCAGATACTGTCTGGAGGAGATCTGATGGGACAAACAGGCAGCTGTACTACTTCTTAGGGCTGCCTTGACAGGTGAGGCAGGGGAGAAGGGTCCATGGACCCTATCAGGGACTCTTACTCTGTGGTAATGTCTGTGGCCTATGACCAGGCCTCATCTGTATTAGACACTGCACTGCCGACCAGGGAGATGTCTACTTTGGCTGCAGCAGGCTATACTGTGCCCCAGTAGCCCTCTCACTCATGCTAATGTTGACAAGCTACCTTCCCAGGTTAGGCCATGCCTCGCTCCCTCTCATGTTGTGGCCCTGCAGCGTAAGCTCTCATGCAGAGCGTGTATCCCTGCCTGCACTCTTATATATGCATGAGTTCTCCCTGAAGCAGTGCATGCTGGGCTCGTAACACTGAAAGAGCTGCTGGTGCTGAAAATGGCTGGTGGCTGGAGCTGGTAACACAAGATGGAGAGCAACAAGGGACTGCTGGGGGGCTGCAGTCTCTGGTGGCTGGAAGGGTCGCAAAGCCCATGGGTGGTCACCACCCTGAGTGACAAGGAGGGAAGCTAGCACTAAAAAGCTGATCACTGCTAGCATCCAAAGCTGGGGCTCTCAACACCAGAAAAGCTAACCTTTGCCAATTTATGGTTCCTATACAAACTGACCAAGAACCCTCACCTCACTGGTAACATCTTGAAGTGAATTTGGGGACCTGCTCTGTTTTAGGACCCTCAAGAGTGGGGGATCATTGTGGGCAGGCTCAAGAGCCAGACCGTGTCTGATTTCTATGCACCTGGGAGTCCACACCAGCCAGTGACAAAGGTACCATCAGCTGTGCAGCTCAACAGCAGAAATGCTTTTTCTCACAATTCTGGAAGCAGGAGCTCAGACTGAGGGATGGGCAAGGCTGGCTCGATCCGCAGGCAGATGTGGGTCTCCCTGTTCCTTGTCTCTCCCCTGCTTTCTGACAGTTGCCATGACACTACCTGCGATGTGTCTCTCTTGTGACACTACAGCTCCAGTTCTTACATGGCATCCTGGGCTGTGTCTCCCTGTGTGGCCAGATTATCTTTTCCATAGGACACTGGCTTTATGAAAGTCAGGGCCACCCTACTCCTGGAGACCTCATTCTAATTTAACTAATTGCTTCTTCAATGGCCCCTATTTCTGAATATTCTGGATCAGCGTCCCTGGGAACAAAAAGCAAGGGGTGTTAAGCCGGTGTGGGCAAGGGAGGGGCTCATGAAGCATTTTGTAAGCCAAATCCTTAATCTCAAGGCCAGAATTTCTCAGTGTAATGTTTAAAAATCAAAATGAAACAATCAAACAATGCTCAGGCCTCTCCACTCTCCCCTGCCTTCTTGCTATCAAAGCTCCCCTGACCTAGAAATCCTGAAAGCCACTAGGAAAGAATAGAGCCGGGAGCCTCAGAGAAGCCCCTGGGTCACATGGCTCAGGTCTGGCATGACCCCTGCCACCATCCGAGGGAGTGACTCAGGTCCAAGTCTCCACTTCCCACCCAACATGCTACTTCTTTTGTTGTCACAGAATCTTCTTGTGACTCACTGGTTGCATTGTTTTTTTAAAAAACATTTTTGTGATTCCTGAGGCTTGGACCCAGGGCCTGCTACATGCTAAGCGGATGCTCTACCATGGAGCTACATGCCCAGTCCCCTTGGGGCCAGAGTTCTGTAATCCTGAGTGAAGCAATCTAGTCCACATCACCATCTGAGCTTGCTCTGAGGGTAGAGGAGGCTGTCAGCCTGCCTTAGCAGAGGGAAGCTAGTACTCAGTTTAACTGTTGATATGTCCGCCTCCTTCGGTCCCCCACAAGCATGTCTACTATGCTCAGTAAATGCTAAGCTAACAAGGCCAAAGACCTCCCTGTTCGTTCAAGCGCACTGTTCCTTTCCTGGCTGGTTATCTCCTGCTGCTCAAGAGAGGGCATCTTGGACACACTGTCAATGCCATGCTGGGACTGGCACCTTTATCAGCTCAAAGAGTTGCTAACGTGATAATACCCCAGAGGCCCACACCACTCTGGACCAAGACCCTATGGTAAGCTCCACTCAGGAGTGACCCTGCTCTAAATGGAAAAGCCAAACGGACATGAGAAATACTAAACAAGGTAGGCACGGTGGCAGGCACCTGTAATCCTGGTGCGTGGTGGCTGAGACAGAAAGGTTACAGATTGAACCCCAACCTGGGGAACTAAGCAACTTAGTGAGACTTGTCTCAAAACAGAATAAAATAAAATAAAACTTAAAAAAATAAAAAAATAAATGAAATAAAATAAAAAATAAGAAACAAACAATAAAGGGTTAGGGGCATAGCTCAGTGTGAAGCCCATAAATTCAATCCTCAGTACTGGGTGGGGGTAGGATGAACACAATCCGGAAGTCAAGGGAAAAAAGGGACAAATTTGACTACGTGAAAATATAAACTACACAACAAAAGATGTTGTGAAAAGTGAAAAGACTGGCTAGACGAAAGTATTTCCATCACACATCTTAACTGAGGTTTAATATCCTAAAAGCACACACAGAGCCGGAAAGAAAAAGACACTCTCAGAATGGAAAGAGGCAAACGAGACAGCTAAGCCATCATACAAGTGGCTCGTAAACAATACAAAGTCTTGCTGGTGATCCAAGAAATGCAAATTAAAACTGCAATGGTTTACGAAAACGTGTATAAATTGTACTGAAGTGATTTGACATTTCTCAAAAAAAAAAAAAAAGTAAATAAAATAAGAAATTCAAATAGAAGAAATAAAACCTCCAAGAAGAAAAAATGTTGTCTACTGGGCTGACAAAAAATTAAAAGGAACCAGTGGCTATAAAGGGGTGGGGGTGAAGGTCATTCTTGGGAAACATGCAACTCACTCTACTTTGGGAGGAAACCTGGCCACAGGTATGAAAATTGGAGGAACGAGCTGGTGCTCTGGAGCCCAGTGCCAGGCGTTGATGCCGTCAGTAACAAGGACAGTTACTCTTACCGAGCAGTCCCTGTGTGCTGGGCCTCCCACCGGAGCACTCCAAGGAGCGTCTCAAGTTCTTCCCCCAGTGGCTGGTGAATGTAGAGCAATAACAACCTCTAATTTTTAGAAAGAAAAACAAATTCAGAGAAGTGAGGAAGGCTGCCCACATTGGCTAGTGACTAACTGTGCAAACCCAGGTGGTCCCGAGCGAACGTCAGCTCAAGCAGGCTGTCTTAGTGCCCAACACCCACAAGTTAAAGGAGGCTGGGTTTACTTCAGTTCACACAGTGTAGAGGTTCCAAGGCAGGGTGCAGGACAGAGGGGCACTGCAGAGCTGAAACGGTCTATGGTGTAGCAGGCAGCAGGCCGCCAGCAGCAAGCCTCCCTTTCCCTTTTATCCCATCCTGTCGACAAGCCTTTTGGGTAGTGTAGGCCTTCCCATTATCACCCCTAGAACTATGCTAAAGCAATCAGTAGATTGTGGTAATCTAGCACCACACACTGTTAATCCCAGTACCCTAATCCAGTGTTACATACCGATGATCCAGCCACTTCCGATCAGCCCCATCTGGAGTACATGAGGCTTTGAGGAGGAAGCTAGATACAAGCGGAGACACTGTCTGGTTCTGGACCTGTACATTTAATCACCACCTGTAACGTGTCACACTTGGGCAGGAAACTGTACACAGGGCAGTATTATCACAATATGGAAGTGAAACCCAAAGTTCTAAAGAAAGCGAGATGAACTGCAATAAGGGGTCCTTTGAGAGAGGAGGTATGGCATGGAGGAACAAGTGCTAGGCAGCACGTAGAATTCGAACTATTTGTTATTGTATGGATCCTTTGTTCATAAGCTTTGCCCCCTTTTTTTGCACAACTAAAATTTTTCTTGGATTGGAAAAAAATGAGTGGGGGATCCTTGACACCCTTTTTATGGAAAACGGGCTCACAGAGCACAGCTTTGTAGGTGGGTACTGAGGAGGCAGTGGTGGGTGAGTACAGGAGGCACTCGGGGTAACCAGTACCTTCCAAGCAGCTTAAAATGATGCCTGCAAACATTTTATATGGTGGGGACACCAGGATCCCTGCCACCTCAAACAATTATGATCTGACCTCTTACAGAAAGTTCTAGCTGAGCCCTGAAAGGGATGAACAGAGAAGGGAGGCTGGGAGGGGGTCGCTGGAACAGGGTCGCTGGGATGGGGTTGCTGGGATGTGAAGGGGTGCTCAGGCAGACTGGGGTTTCTGCAGGGAAAGGGGTCGCCACCAAGGTGCTAGAGGATTAATGGGAGTGTACCCAAGTGCCAGGCCAGAAAAAGATAAAAACATATCTTGGGATCACCAGTTAGGAAGAGGTCACGGTGATATGCAGTAGGGAAGTTCTGAAGGGGTATGGATACACAGACTTTTGAGTCACAAAGAGAAAGAAAAGAAAGAAGAAAGAAGGAAGGATGGAGAGAGAAAGGAGGGAAGGAAGGGAGGAAGGAAGGAAGGAAGGAAAGAAGGAAGGAGACAGACAGACAAATGGACAAAGGGATGGTGAGGTGGGCATGGGAAAGATCTGTTCACTAAAACTAAAATTTTAGTAAAGGAATTCACAAATTGGCTTGAGTTCGCTCAGACAAATAATCGGTATCATGAATGTGTATATCTGTCCTATCATTCCCTCTGTAAAGCACACCTGAGCCTGTCTGGCCCAAGTGTGAAGTTCTTGTATTTCTGACCTTGTGTTGCACACAGACCTCGGTGCTAGCCAATCCACCTGACTTGGCTGTCAAGGCCAGTGAGCTATTCAACAGAGGAGCATCGGTGACCAGGCCGTTGGGCAACAGTGCGGGAGCTAC
>PVKN010009515.1:0-23661 GCA_004027915.1 Capromys pilorides
CTGAGCCAAGGAGAGAGAACAGGCCCCGCCTCAGCTCGATACCTTGGCCAGACGCTCCCTGGGGACCTGGGCTCAGTATGTTAGGCAGGCGGGCTGGGGCAGGGAGCAGAGCTGCTCCTCAAGCTGAGCAGAGCTCACTGGGTCCCCTGCACTCAACCATGTTGCTCTGAATGGGCTGTTGGTTGACCCAGCCAACGGAGAGAACATTCCAAAGGGAATATTTGTCCCAACACAAGGCTGCATGCATCAGCTGGTCAGAAGGTGGCCTAGAATCAGCAGAAGTAGGAGAATCTCGCCACAGAGGCCTGGGAGCTGGAGACTACATGCAGCTTGTTCTCCCAGCCGTGCCTGGGTGCGGCCTTTGCAGACACCACATCTGAACTAAGCACTTGGGAACATATGGTTCAGGGAGTAGCGGAGGAAAGTGGTGATGTGATTTGATGAGAAGCACAAACCAACCAACCAGCCTCCCAGACTCCCAAGGCGATCCTTGGAAGGGAAGGCAGCCCTGGCTCCCACAGCCCCAGGTGCTGAGAGGCTGCAGGTCCCCAGAGAGCAGGGCTGCTGCCCCCGATGGTGCCTTCTGGCACTGCACTGCTCAGCCTTAGACTCGTTTTGGAAACATTCCATTTGAAATCCCACATTTCCTTAGACTTCCAGCCTGGCTGTTCTTTCCCTAATTCATTGCACAAGCTCTTTTGCTTTTAGAATTACTGCTCATTGCCTTTCTAATCCTGCCTGATTGTGTTTACAGAAGCTTTCAATTTGCATTGAACATTGTCTAACTGACCTGTGCTGCTTGTTACCAGGCTTGTAATCATAGCAGCTCTTGTCTCCCCAGCCTAGCAAGCGCTCCCATTTGTGACCTACCTTTCCATTGCCCTCCTTGGTACAGAACTACTGACTCACAGTCCACTTGCCCCCACGGCTGCCCCACAGCCTGAGCCGTCCTGCTGCCTCACCCCACTGTCATTGGCAAAGGCCTGGGCATTATCAGTTTATCCAAACCCATGCCGAATGCCTGGTGGTAAACACAGACTCCACATTTGAATAATTTTCACCCCAGCCAAGGTTGTTTGGTTTAATTCCTCTGATCCCATCACTCAATCTCTTGTGGAAAACCTCTCATGTTATGTTTAATAATTTTAAGTAGCAAAATAAACTTTGTGTTCAGGAGGCCTTTCTACAGCTGTTAGCTCAGACACCCAAAGGTAAGAAACAGGACAGTCATATCTTCAAAAGCTACAACCTTGGAAACTTTTAAACTTTATCAGCAAACATCATATGGAGTAATACTGACATTTTACAACCCAGTGTCTCAAATGTAGAGATTATCTAAATATCCAAACTTGAATACTTGTGATTTCTCTCATAAGAAAAGACTTTTGTAAGTCTGCATCAGCGCCAATAAACGTGTTGCTTACTAACCATGGATTGGCGTGGTTCTTCCCTAGGACACCTTAAATTCTAGTGAACATTTCCTGTCTGTGGAAACAATCAGGCTGGGTTTCAATAAGGACTGGTCTCTATTTGAAGTACTTGTGAGCATATAAGAAAATGGGATTTTTTCCTTGTGAATCATTAAATTCATTTATCCCTGATCTTCAGCTGCCTAATCTTTTTAAACTATAATTGGAAAACCATCAACCAAGAGTGATTACATTGGCTTGGACTGAGTACTGAGAGCTTGTGCATGAATGGGTGAAATATGCTGATGTGGCTCTGGGGTTAGGGTTTTAGGGGGACTTGCGGGACAGTAACACGGTTGTGATGGCTTGGGGCTCTGGAGTGAATGGTACGGGAGGGAGAAGGTCTGGGATGTCTCTGCATCGGCTTTATTCCCACTTAAGAGTGGGTCTCTCCACTAGTGTTGTTCTTACCAACTTGTAGGGCAGTCGAACGCCTGTGAAGGTACAGGTCCGGAGTGAATAGGAAGCCACCACTATCACTAGCACTATCGCGCTTGCATCTTAAGATGGTTGGGTTAATTTTCCTTCTTGTGAATAGATGTTTGTTACAAAATTGATACTGTGAAACATTCTTGGAACTATTTGATTTAGCATTTCAATTTTGCTCATTTTTTTTTCTGGTTTAAAATATCTGCCCACATAGATACTGTCTTTTTTTTTTTCCCCTCCCACTACCAGGGATGCTGATGCTGCTGAGCTACATCCCCAGCCATAGATACTGTCTTAAACAACAGTTTGTCTGTCTCCAAGCTCTCCCTACTTGGACATCCCCACCATGTTTGTGGGTGCGGTATCTCAGCCTGAATGGGATCTCCCCCCCCCACCAAACAAGTGGGCCTTGATCATTCAGCCATAAAGGGCAAATCTATTCCCTGCAGCCTTGTTTCTGGTTCTGTTTTGGGGTCACTCTGGGGAACCTAAAAAAAAAAAAAAAGTCACCTATGACGTAAGAGTGGTCCCAGGTTAGAGAGAAATTGGCAGCCTGGGGCAAGCCATGTGCAGGGGACAGAGATCTTTATTTTCATTACAGGCAAAGTTATATCACCTACCTTTTCCTAACTGGGCCACAGAGCTACACTTTCAAAGGACCCCACACTCACAAGACCCATCCAAAAGGGGATCAGCACAGCTCTCAGTAGTGAGCACATGACTGCCATTAAACCTTCTTATTCTGTTGCTAGTGGAAGCGGGAACAAGACTTTGACCTGCAGTTGCTGGACCGGGCCATGCAAGGGGAAAGGAAGGACAAGGAAGAGAATGGCTGGTTGAAAGTACAGGCCATGCCTGTCACAGAGTTGGACCTGGAACCACAAGACTATGACCTGGACATCAGCAGAGAGGTGAGGGCAAGGGCTTCCTTCACATCGCCCAGGAGACTTGCCTTTGGGATCCTAGGCTGATCAACCTGCTCATGTGGGATATTGCCCTACAGGGTACAAGGCTCAGGTCTACTATGGCCTAGAGACGGTGGATACAGCTTGAATCCAAGTGTGTGGATGAAGGTTCAAAATCTGTACCTGTAGTTTGGAGCCAGTTACACTTGTAATTTCTCTCTGCCGCAGTTTCCTCAGCTATGAGTTAACATTGTCAGGTTTAGCAGTGACAGGAAAGCCTAGCACATACTAGGTAGGGGTGATGATTCAGAAATTGCTGGTAGCAAATGCCCCTGGGAGCTCCAGGAGTTGACCTTGGAATTGGCAATTCAGGCCACCTTGGGCTTTCAGGCTGGGGGAAAACATTGGGCAAGTTCGAAAATCAGAAGTAAAATTTCCAGCCTTGACCAACTGAAGAAGACAGCGTGGAGTTCTGGCTGTGTTCTGGTGCCCTCTGGTGGTGCATATGCATCATAACAAGGCTGGCCCAGGTAAGCCAGTAAGTTACAGAAAAGAGGGAACTCAGGGAATAGGCCATCTATGCCATTGTCTCCTGAGGCCCGTGTTGTGACATTTGTATGCCCTGCAGAGCAGTGGCACACAGTAGGTGTTCTGTTAATATTTGCTAAAGGAAGACTGCATTAAATGAGTCTCAGGGGCCAGGAAAATAGCTCAGTAGAACAAATGCTCGCCTGGCAAGCATAAGGGTCTGAGTTCAATGCCTGGTACCACCAATAAATAAATAAATACATAAATCTCACAGCACCCTTAAATGTCCTATAATGTTTTTCCAGTGTTTTAGGGTAGGCTTAGCCTACCCTGAAACTGCCAGAGAGGAAAGATCTCACCATGTGGAGGAGGTCAGACTTCAGTAAAGTGTCCCTACAGAGCCATCTGTTAGGAGAACGAGTGTTGAGCTGGGCCTTTCTGTGCTTTCCTCCTGTCCTTAAGGGGCAGGGGCAGGGCAGGGGCAGGGCGGGAGCTGGGGAATGCTCACATATAGGGCAGTTACATCAGTGCTGTCTACCCGACCTGATAGGTTAGGGTAATGGGGTCTTGGAGACCCTACGAGCATGTGAGGAGGAGCAGGCACCCTTTGTAGTTGCTGGGTTCTAGGGTCAACTGGGGCTTCAGGGCCTAACACAGCCAGCTCCTGCCCCAGGACCATTCTCTTTAGCACCTGAAACAGCCCAAGATCTGGGCTTCTCAGATTCACAAAGAGGCCTCTGTTGCTTCCTTGCTTCATTGGCAGTGTGCTCTGCCCGTCTGCCCAGGGAAAAAGTTCTGTATTATCTATGGCCCAAATCTCTCCTCCTACAATGTAATCCACTTCCTCCAAATCTGCCCTTACTGAGAACAACAGAGAAGTGCTTATTTCTTACCATCTTTCAGCAAAGTGTGAAAGTTTGTATGGTTTTAATCTCTCAACAAAGAATAAAACCAACCTAGTCAAGAACAAAAAAGCCCATTTGGGGCCTATTAGGATTACAGTCGAAGCAAATAGACCTAAACAGTTTTAGAAGTGTGCTGTGGGGTTTTTAAAAAAGGCAACTGTATCAGTAGCTTCAACCACAAATTGGGGGTTCTTATTCACTTCTGACAAATTAAGCTGTCTGGGAAGAAAAGGATTGGGTATGGTCTGAGCCTCGGTATACCTGGGGAGACCTTTGTTCACAGGTCAGCAGAGATTAATGATGTTCAAAAGGTCAGATTGGATCCAGGTGGGTGTGTGTGCAGTTCAGGAGAGGACCGGCTGCAGATGTGTGAGATCTGAGTAACAGTGCTCTCCTTATGTTAAATGTCCTAAACTAGTGCTGCTCCACTTTGATTTTTTTTTCCTTGACAGTTATAAGACCAGATTTGCCTTGAGACTCTATTTAGCTTGCTCTTAGGAGCTTCAGCCAACCCCATTTTCAAGGGGGTGCGTGAAAATTGGCTTTAGTCCTAGCCTTGGGTGAGACACTGAGGTTGTCCTGGAAAGCAGAAAGGCCCTGAAGAAGCAGCTGGGGATCATCCGGGAGAAAGCCCCATCCCACCCCTGTGGGAGGGGCACCAGAGGAGCCCACAGGACGCTGAGCTCAGCACTGGAGATAACAGTTTTCTCCTGAGAACATTTAGTCTAGTTGTTTGGCCTTGTTCTTCCCTTTTCATCACCTATAAAAGATCATCTGGTGGGGCTGGCAAGATAGCTCTGTGGGCTTAGTGCCTGCTTAGGCAAACACAGGGACTGGGGTTGGATCCCTGGTACTGCATACCACACTGGCCCTACTCCCAAGCATGCTGAGCTGACCACCAAGTCTGGGCGTAGTGGCGCACCCCTGTAATCCCAGCACTGGGGAGGCTGAAAACAGGAGGATCACTACAAGTCTGAACTGTGTAGTGAGACCCTGTACCAAATACATTAAAAAAAAAAATCTGATTCAGCAGGACAAATGTGGACTTTGGTCCTGGACCCAGGTTCAAATCCCAGTTCTACAACTGTTTGGTTTTGTGATCTTAGCAAGTGACTTTACCTCTGTGGGCTCTGTTCCCTTCCTCATGGTGTGTGTGTGGTGGTGGGGAAGGGAGTAGAGAAGGTCCCAGATGAGAACATCTGTGGTTCTCTGCTCCTGGTCCCCACCCAGCTGTCTAAACCAGAGAAGGTCTCCATCCCTGAGCGCTATGTGGAGCTGGATCCCGAAGAGCCCCCCAGCCTGGAGGAGCTGCAGGCACGTTACCGCAAAGCTGAGAAGATCCGCAATATCCTCACCCGGTCAAGGTCAGCCCTTGCTTGTCAGGTGTGACATTCCAGACCCAACTGCAAGTGACATATGAGTCACATGTGGGACCAGGGCCATGCCTGCTGGGTGCATGTTTTGCCTGTGTCTTAGTCTAGGTGAACCCCACTCATTGGAGGGGGTAGGTCAGTACTTATATCTGTGAGAGATATTTACAGACCTGAGATGCTAAAAGAGGGCTCCATGGTCCAGAATGGATCCATCCAGTACGGGAAGTGGAGCAAGTGTGAACAGGCCCAGTTAGAGCGCTTGGCCATGTCCTGGGGGGCCAGAGGCTTTGTCCATTGCTTTGCTGGACACTGGGCTGGGACTCCAGGAGAAGTTTTTCTGCTCCAGTAGTCTCCATGGCTTAAAAACTTGTTTGTGAGCCTTCCATTCAGACCTTGGTTATTCATTTTGTATCTGAATTCAAGTTAACACCAGCTGCACCCTTACCCAAGGCCCATGGCTCTCCTGAAAGGTTGTGGGGATGGGGGTGGGTGGGTGATATCTGACTGTCTTAGGAGAAAGAAAGCCCACAGTTTGCAAAGTGCTGAGAGCCACCAAGCAGGTGCCCAGGGTGGGGAGGGCCCACAGCTGCTGTCTCCTCCTCTGCAGCATGTGCAACCTGCAGCCCTCAGCAGCCCAGGACCGCAACAGCCTGGCCGACCTGGACTCACAGCTGCAGGAGCAGGAGCGCATCATCAACATTTCCTATGCCCTGGCCTCTGAAGCTTCCCAGCGCAGCAAGCAGGTGGCAGGTAAGGCCATGGGTGCCCGCCTCTGAGGCCCAGGACTGCCCACTGCTCCTTGGTGCCCTAGCTGGCCTGTCCCAAGGCCAGAGAGTCTGTGGCAGTTGGCAGGTGACGGTCAGCTGTATGTTCTTCCATCCCAGGAGTGGGGTTGCCCTTCGACTTTAGTTCTTTCAGGCTCCTGATCCAGTGAGCGAGTTTCTCTCCTCATGAACAGTGGGATGGAAGAGCCCTGGGTGCTTGGATCCATTGCTGGGCAAGGCAGAAAGGGGCCCTTCTAGCCCTCCTTGGGACCTCTGCTTTGAGGCCCAAACAAAGCTACTGTTCATCTTGTCAGAGTGCTCTGTGCCAGAAAACAGAGCTTAGGAAGTAGGGCTCTGCAGGCCAGTTGCAAAAAATATCATCATGGGGTAGCAGCACATGTATGTGCCCATGCACAGGCATAGTTGTGTATGCAGATATACTGGTTGTAAAGGCTGCTTTCCCTCAGTCAGGCGACGGACTCTGGCTCCTCCCTGCACCCAGACCTCCCTTCTGTGAGTGCCCTCAGAGTCTGCCTGGTGTCGCTTCTCCCCAAAGGTAGAGGCAACTGTGTTTAGGTGGTTCTCCTGGCTGGCGGGGGGGAGGGGGGGGAACGACACGACCTGGCCCTGGAGCTTGCAGTGGGGTCTAGAAGTTGATAGTGGTGGGGCCTGCAGAGCTGTGGCCCTGGGGGTCTGGTATGGAGATGAGAGCTTTGCCACCACCCCAGGAAGCCCTGGGAGTGCGTGCTGACAAGGGAGGGGCCAGTCTCCATGGGAGCCTGTTCAGACCCTGAAATCCCTGAGGTCTTCACTCCTTCCAAGCTGTGCAGAGTAGACTGAGAGGTGGTGATTATAACAGTGTGGCCAGGGACTCAGGAGACAACCATCCAGACCCCGCTTCCCTGGGGCCCTGGGGCTCATCTCAGCACCTTCTGAACTCCTTCCCTCAGTCTCCCCAATTCTGTGGTGCTTGCTTGAACTGTGGCTCTGTCTGCCACCCTCACCTCCTTGCCGCCAGCATGGAGCACCACAGCCCTGACTCCCTGGGTCAGCTGTGGGCCTCGGCACTCCCTCCCACTCAGGGAAGGCCTGCACACCTTTTCTCACTCTTGCCCTATTTGTCTCAGGCAGATCAGCAACCAGAGGTTTGCACCCAGGTCCAGGTCATTGTTGGGGGCAGCAGGAGTGTACCCCAGGTTTTTGTTTTTTTTTTTAGGGAAGGGTCTACAGGGTGTCCAGGGTCTCACTATTAGATCACACTTGTAGTGATCAACCTGTTTACAGCCTCCCAAGAACTGGGATTACTGTGCCACCATGCCCAACCTCAATTGCTGTCTCAGCATGCTCCAGGGTGGGGCCAGCATGGCAGGCCTGGGGTTCAAACCCCTGGCCCCTGTGCCTGCTTGCAGGCGCTTTAATCCACTGAGTTATTTGGCTGACTCTGCAACCCCAGTCTTGACAAGTGAGGCTCTGGGTGCTGGGGAACAACTGACTTAACACGCTGCTTAATTCCTATGTGCTCTGTCTAGCGCAGCAGCTGGCCCTCCTCCCATCTAAAGCGCCCCTGTCCTTCAGGACGTTGCCACCTTATTCCCCCTTAAGCAACGGACTACACTACACGTTTGTCTAACACCGTCCAAGTAAGAGGAGCCCCTGCCTGGCGCACCTGCCGCTCACTGCCCTCTAGTGCCCAGCATGCTCTCCTCCTCCCTCTGCCGCCGTCGCTACTGCTGCTGTGCTGGCTGTGGTCCTGCTCACCCACGCTTCCTCCTATTGGCACAGCGGCCGCTGCGGGGACCAGTGGCACTTAGGAAGGTCAGGGAGCTGGAGCTCCTAGGACCTTGTCCTCAGTGAGCTGATGCAGTGGAGACTATGATTCTAACTCCCTTCCTCACCGAGACTCCCAGAGCCCAGTTGGGCCTGTCCTTCCTGCTGTTCTCTGGTGTCCCAGAGTCCAGCGCAAGCCATGCTGCAGACTCAGCTTGGAAAGATTTAAATCTTGGCCTTTGTAGCTTTTGCTAAAGAAGGAGGAAAACTGTAAGACTAAAGTCCAGATTAGGGGCTGGGGAGACAGCTCCGTGGCACAAACGCCTGCATGGCAAGTACAAGATCATGAGTTTGAACCCCAGTCCCATTAAAAAAAAAAAAAGAGAGAGAGAGAGAGAACTAAAGTCCAGATTAACAGGTGTTAGAACTGAGGTCCAGGGAGGGGTGGGCTCATTCTAGATCTCACAGTATTGGTGTCAGAGGAAGGGACTGCCCTCGTAGTCCCTCAGTGGATGAGGACATCCTGGCACCACCCCAGGAAGTCTCTGAATGGACATCTGGCCATGGAAGGCAGTGGGATGGGGAAGAAGCCCTGGGCCAGCAGCCAGGAGGCCGGGATCTGGTCCACCTCTGGGCACGCTACTGCAGAACCCAGTTGTCACCCTCACAAGGGAGGGTCAGGGTGGATGCCTTGGCAGTCCCGCCCTGCCATCCACCTTGCTGGCTTAGCAAAGTGCTCCCCTCCCTGCCCTTTTTATTTGCTCGTGATTAATCTTGCTGAGTACCTGCCATGTGCCAGGTGTTAAGCACCTCTTTTGATCCACACAACAACCCTATGAAGATATCTGTCCCCCTTTTGCAGATGAGGAAATGAAGCTCAGAGACCTTGAGGGACTCACCCCAGGAGTCACAGCTTGTAAGTGTCAGGTTTGGAGCCTGAGGGTGAGTCCAGAGCCTTTGCTCCCCACTGCCACCTGTGGAGTCATCAGGCACCCCAGGCACTCCAGGTCTGGAGAAGAGTGGGGAGGCGGGTCAGGATCTCAACAGGTGCCTGCTAGCCCAGGCTGGAAATGAGACCAGCCTGCCTGGGCCTGTTCTTCGGAGCTGTGGAGCAGGCCTGTAAGCAGAGCACCATACGGGCCTCCAGCTGGCCCCTTGTGAAGTCCACAGGGACCTGCCAAAGCCAAAGTGGAGCACGTGCTTTCCCGCTAGGGGTCTGAGAGGGTGACACCACTCAAGCAGAGAAGCAGGACAGAGGCTCTGTTTCCTGGTGATTGGTGCCCCTGTGGCTTTGCATTTGGCCTTGAATACACTTCTCAGGCACATCCATGTTCCTGCTTACCTCACAGCATCACCAGGAGGGATGCCCTATTTTTAGATTAGAAAGATGGGGCCCTAGAGGCTGAGTTCTCCAAAGTAATTCAGTGAATGAAGGGCAGGGTCATAACTGCACCCCAGAGTCTCACCCACACCCTTTTCTGTGTTGTGCACAAGACAGCACTCAATTTCGGTGTCTGTCTGCCCTTCCTAGAAGTGGAGGGAGGGTGGGGCCCAGAGCCCATGAGTCTAGAAGCCAAAGGTCCCTTGACAGCGGCCGCATTGCCTGAGCCCCCTCCTTCGCTGTTCTGTCAGCTATCGTATATGTGTGCAACAAGCCGCTCCCCACTCTCCAGATGGGAGCAGGGATCTTCCGGCCTCATTGTCTCCTATGTTTTTTGCCAGCCCAGGCAGTGACTGACCCGTGACCCAGTGTGCAGAGAAGTCTGGAGCCAGGGCTGAGTGGAACCAGCTTCTCCCAGGAGATTGGCCTGTCTGCCCCACTGCCCCTGCAGCTGAGCAGGTTCTGGCAGAGGAAGGAAGTGCGCACCGATCATGAGGCAGCCCCATGGAGCTTGGTCCCAGCGTACACCACTTGTTCCAGTTTAGACTCCTTTTTACAAGTGACAAGACGCAGGCACTATAAAATACTGGCACTGTATTTTAGAATCAGAATGTATTTTATACTGTTCACCTCAAGGGCTGCATGGCTGGGACGGTGAGGACACAGGATGTGTAGCTACACGTACAGATTCAGGTACTAGGGGGTGGTAGGGGAGGCAGACAGGGCAAGAACGGGGCAGTCAGCCGTCGGGGACTCAGGCAAAAATGCGCTGCCTGAGGGCCCTCAGCTGCAGACAGGAGACACCCCTGACCTGACCTCAGCAGCAGCACCAGTGACTCTTGCCTAGGATGCACGTGGAGCCCATTTCTGTGCCTTGGTCCTAGGTTTTGGTGTTGGGGCAGCAACGTGTTTGAGAGCTCTGGGCTCCTTCCACTCTCCAGGAGGCTCTCAGCGAAGGGCTCTTGAAAGGAGCAGCTTACAGTCATTAAAAATACACTGTACAGTACAGATCATGTGAGAGGAAGCACCTTTCTGTATCATAGCAATAAACTACTGGGTGGCATCTACCCAAGAATCTCTGACTACTGACTGCCGCCAAGCAGATGAGACAAGAGCCTTTACTGCCTGCCTGGAGGACCTCCGCTTGCCATCCCTAGGACTTGGGTCTGGTGGCAGACGGGCAAGCATTGTACTCTCTGACAGCCTCAAGGAGTATGTCACAGGCAGGGCCACCACGACAAGACTTCAACATGACTTCCAGCCCCAAAGGAGGAGGCGGCTTCCACACCGGGTGCAGTGTTTATGGTCCTTTGTTTAAAGTTGTCTCACCATGTTCTGCAGACAACAATGTTGAAAAGGAAAAAATGAAGACTTCCATCGGGTGGAGCCACACTTTAAATGAAAATTTGCCTGTGACTATGATAAGAAAAAACAAAGAATCTTGAATATATTTAGAAGTTGCGGTCTATTTTTAACTAACTCCATATGCTGCCAGTATCAACTTCATGACATTTGCCAAAATAAAATTTTATTTTGCCTTTATAAGATTTGTTGGAAAAATGAAATATTTTGCAAGAAAAATTAATTTAAATAAAAGTGTAACGGTTTTCAGAAATGCCCACAAAAACAAATATGTGACATGCAGATTAAAATGCTGACCTGACGTCTGCCCAACTTCTTGGTGACTGTGTTCTCTCACGGACGCTGGCTGGGGGTGTGTCTTGGGAAATCCCTGTGGTCAGCCCTCACCTGTGCTGTGCTCAACTATGGAAAGTCCTGATGACAGTTCCTGGTCATTTGCTCGCCTTAGGGCACGTAGGGGAAGGCAGCCTGGCTCCTGAGCTGTGGCTGGGCTTAGGCAGCTGCTCATGGTGGCCCCCGTGGACCCCAGTCCCAGAGCTGCGGGCTGTGGACGCCTGTGTGGGGTTGGTTTGGCCGGCAGGCTGCAATCCCATCCAGGATAACGCTGGGGACGGATGCCACAGGCCATCTGCCAACCCACACGCCACTAACCACTAGCTTCTCCAGTGAAGTGTGTTAGTAACGGACCATTGCAAACTGGATTTGTATTTAATTCATTTTGACTTGTGATGTGTGCTTAAAACAGAAGGCAGGAGGCCAGTTCAGTGGGGAGGGGGATGTGTGTATTTCCAAGCCTGTTGTTAGGGCAGCTTTTCTCCACTACCAAGAAGAACGTCCAAGGTTTAGAGTGACCGCCCAACTATTTAAACTGGGGAAAGTAGATACCAAAGCATTCTGGACAGAGAGTGCTGCTACTTTTTAAGCTACTGCTCTTTTTTGAATTTTAAAATAAAATACTCTCCAGTTTTAAACATTACTTGATGTTGCCATACCAGGTGAAAGGGGTGGGAATGATGGGATGGCTCCATTACTGGATGCAGTGGTATCCCTCAATAAAGAAACTCCACAAGAGGTGGCACGAATCCCGCAGTGGCTGTCTGCAGACATTCTCTCTGTGCAAACATGCCAGCAGTCTTCACAGGCTTGGCCACAGGGCCTGTGTCACATGTAGTAATCCCGTGTATGCAGGAACATGGCAACTCTTAACTAGCTGCTGTTTCCAGAGCACACTGTCGGGAGGAGGGCTGTCCTGTTTGAAGTATGCCCCACATCGAAAGCCGAGAGCATAACCAGCCCTCAGCTCGACTCAGCAGGAAGCACTGGAGGTTCAGAAAAGGCACCTGTGTAACAGAGGCCTGGCCCTCTGCAAGCCTTTGAGAGGACTCTGGTTCTCTGAGGTAAGGGAGATTATCTGTAAAGTACCAGTGCTCAGGGACATGGGGTAGGGGGAGCAACTCTGGGGAATTCTGTGGTCCAGCAATTCCAACTTGCCTTCCTTACAGGGACCTAGGGCCTGAGCAGTTTTAAACAGTGGGATTGAAGCTGACAGAAGGAACAGGAATAAACATTTAACTGTTGGCCTCAATTCTAACTTTTACTTAGGCGCACATAGAGCAAATATGTCTGTTAAATTTTAGGAAGAGTGCCGGCAAGATGGTTCAGTGGTCTAAAGCGCCTGCTTAGGAAAGCTCAGGCAACTGCAGGGACTGCGGTTCCATCCCCGGCACCACATGCTGCGCCAGCCCCACCCACCACCAGGGCAGGCTGGGCCAGCCGCAAAATAAATAAAGAAGCAAACAAACACAATAAGCAAACAAATAAATAAAAATTAAAAAAAAAATTTTAGGAAGAGCCACCAACAGCACTTGAGGATCTAGTTGCAAACAGGGTTTAGGAATAAAATTCCTTCCTAACTGGGTGGACTTCGGAGAAAGATTTTTTTTTTTTTTTCCTGGCTCAGACAGCTTTAAGGGAGGGTCTGGCAAGGCATGTGGATCTGGCAATTGAACCATGGTCCCTTGCACCTGACTGGATTTTAAAGGCTGAGAAGGATTCCTGCTAAGACTTCTGGAACTACCAATCACCCAACATGTCCAGGATGTCCTTTAAGTGGGTGCATTGTTCTGCATTTGTCAAGCACAGGTGAGGTAGTTGTGGCCAGGGGTGTTGTGTTTGTCCCTGTGGTTCATTCTCCTGCCTGCCTTGGTGCCTGGCCACCAGAGTGGCACTTAGGTTCCTTCCTTTGGGGCCTGATTGGACTGCGAATTTCCCTATTTCAGGTGGCAGCCCAAGGCCAGGAATCATCTGGCTGCCTGCTGTTGCTGCCAAGGGACCTGAAGATGTGCTGATCCGGTCAGCCTGGGTAGGGAAGGAGAAGGGCACAGATGCCGGCTGAGTCCTGCAAGAGCCGGTTTTGGGCTCTAGGCCTTTCCCTCAGCTGCAGCACACTTCTCCACAGTAAGCCCTTTTGTGTTCTCACCAAGGGTGGAAAAAGAGCAGCAAACGATTTGTGTAATCTACAAATCGCTTTTCTGAGACATGGCAGGCCAGTGCTGGGAGCCCCGCGCTTCCCGCTCAGCATCACACGCGTGGCTGTGCGAGGGCCTTTGCCAATGTGGGCTGCGCATCGTTGTGATGAAAAGAACAAAGAGCCCCGGCTGGGGGAGACATGAAAACTGGCCGCTCCTCCCGGTGCCGCGAGCACGCCATTGCTTTGCCGCCTCCGCTCAAAAGGCTGCCACTTTCATTGCTCCCCCAGCAAAGGAACCTTTCTTCAGAGTGAGTGGGGTACAAAGGCAGAGTGCAAAATGTGCACACATCACAGTCCCCGCAATTCTGTTTGAACAAGCATATTGATTGGACCTGACCCTGTTACATTTTTTCCCTATTATTTGAAAAGGTGCATCTAAGTGTAGTGAATTGAACCAGCAGAGCTGAACTTTCCATGAAAACTTCTTGAGGTATTTCTTTAGTTCAAAGCTTTTGAATTTTAAAGGGCATTTTTAATATGAGTCTGTTGAGTATTCTCTGCTACAACCCAACAAGGCATGTTCAATGCAGATGAGGTTGGAGTGGAGGCTGGGGCTGGAGGTGTGGATGAGGCTAGCCTAGTCTTGGGGATAGAAGCTGAACCCCAAAAGGGACTTCTCTGGACACACAGCACAGTGTGGGCACAGGCTTGAGCGCTCTCAGCAGAGCTGCACCAACCAGGAAGCACTCATCCATATCTTCCCCGCAGTGGAGGTTGTGCTGCCTGCGTGAGGGTCACCTTGCTGCCCAGCCACTCAGCTTCTTGCTGTGCCTTAGAGCTGAGAAGGATTCAGAAGGCACAGTCACTTAGCACCTGTCAGACACCCTGACTCTGTGTCCAGCCACCCCGCAGCCCTGGGCGGATCTTACGATGAGTCACCACTATTTTCCCTGTGTCCTGAGCTGCATCTCCATCTCAGTGCTTAACTCGCCTGATATCTTGGACGTCCTGTAGTGGCAGCCTTTGTAGCAATTTGGACCAGGGCCCTGGAGCTTGTCCTGTGGTCTCATGTTCCCCACACGAAGGAAGGCTCTTCAGGCCTAGCAGAGCACTACACATCTTTTGACCAAGTTTCTGCTTGCCTGCAGAGGTCTCATGGCTTTAGACAGCACTTTCGAGATCCAGAATTCAGGCTGAGAGGCAGTCTTCCTGGGAGGAGCTAGAAGACTAAGGCTAGGGTTGGACATCTCAAAATCCTTTAAACAAAGACCTACCCAAATTTCTACCTAGAGACAGTGGCCTGGGAGAGTCACAAAAGAAGCACATTAACATCAGTGGTTGGGAGGCTGAGACAGGAGGATCGGTGCAAGTTTAAGACCAGCTTGGGCTACAAAAGTGAGCTGGAGGCCAGCCTAAACTGCGTAGAGAGAACTTGCCTCAAAAAGAAACAACAAAAACAAAACAAAACAAAAAAAAAACCAATCAGTGGTTGCCTGGGCCCAGGGCTGCATTGGAATGCATTTTCTTGACTGTCACTTTCAGGCCTGCCTTCCTTCTGTTTTTGTCTTTTTGAGGTAGGGTATCGTTATGCAGTTCAGGCTGGCCTTAAACTCACTTTGTAGCCCAGGCTGGTCTCGAACTCACAACATCCAACTGCCTCAGCTTCCTGAGTGCTGGGATTACAGACATGTGCCACTACTCCCAGCTAAACTGCCTATATTTCTGAAGGACACACTAGCCAATGGACACAAAGCAAGTCTCTGTGACAGTCATGACTTCCATTTCCTGGCCTCTCCCTAGGTCTGCTCACATTAGGGGGCCTCCCTGTTGTCTCTCCTAACTGTCCCTGGGAGGTTGTCAGCAGTCCTCTCATATCTCGGTATCTTGCAGCTCCGAGCTGTCTGCTGGCCAGGAAGCAGCTCCAGGTGCCTCTCATTGCCACCCCTGTGCCTGGAGAAACTCCTATCTGGCTTGTACCCCTTTCCCCAAGCTGTGACCCCTAAAGTACTGGATGAGTTTGTGCCTACAGTCGCCCTGGCCAAGCCCAGGCTGCGGTCCGCACAGCAGTGGGGGAGGATTTTGCTCTTTCTTCACTTGGCTCTGAAATTAGGGCTACTTGGGCTCACTTACTTGGAGCCTTGAGGAGAACCTACTTCTCAGTAGCTGCCCAGGGCCAGCAACATCCTCTCTATTGCTGTCCCTCCTTCAGAGTTCAGGTTCCTCTTGTTACCTGGTGTGTGATACACAGCCTCAAGGTCAGTGCCTCAACCCTGCAACAGTTTATTATGTCTGTGGGATTCAGCTGGGCAGGTCTTGGGCAGAGGACTGGGTTGAGCGACACAGGGACTGGGATGTCCCTGGTGGCTCCTTCACTTGTTACTCTGCCATGCTAGTGTCAGTGATGATGCCTATCACCAAGCAGGTCCTAAGGAATAATTTGTCTCATGAGGGCATGAAGCAGTGATGAGGGTATGGCCCGAGAGATTTCTTCCTCAGATGACATAGTCTGTTTTCTGTGTGACTGTAGCCATCAGAGAGGATCCCTAGTGCCTTATTTCTGAGTCCCTGGAACACTGCGAGGAGCTGAGGAATTCAGATCCACTCTTTGCCGTGACCTTGGGCAGGTCTCTTGACAACCCCCTACTCCAGCCTCAGCCTCCTCCTCTGAGAACAGAACTGACAGTGCCCACCTTCCATGGGCCGTTATGAAGACTGAGGCGGTCCTTACGCAAGTCCCTGCCTTGGAGTGCCCAGTAAATGCTCACCCTGCAACTTTTGTCCTTATGTCTCATCCTGTTTATAAACACAATAAGGCTCAGAATAGTTCCTTCCATTTTCAAACCTTGTCTCCTTTTCCTGGCTGGCTAGGCTCAGCAGGTTTGGGGTCATCGGCTCTCACCCACTGTCTGCCGTTTTTGACAGTCTCCTGCAGTGGGTAATGTGATGGCCCAACGTGTTTGAAGGCTGGGATCCTAGAAGCCAGGCCACTGTGAAGCTGCCTCCCTGAGCTCTTCGAGAGCTGAGGACAGACAGGTCCTCGAAGGCTTCCTCCTGCAGCCCTGCGGCTGTCCCTTGACATCAGATCAACCTGTACAGTCCCTTTGATGTCAGTCCCCAAACTGGAGCCTCATGCCCTGCTCTGAGGACCTGGGCTTTGAAGTTGGCCTATAAATTTGAGGAAGAAAGTTGTCTGTTGTGCCTCAGAGCATGGCTGGGTCCTGTAAAAGCATGCGGAGTGCCGTGAACACCTGATAAATAATTCTTTCTGGGCCCAAGAAAGAGTCGTTCCATTTAAAGGGGAGGAAAATTCCCTTGACCTTTCATTGAAGTTCAGTGTGCGGGTAGTTGAGTGGGTTTTCATGCTTTCCCTCTAAAGCACTCAGGGCAGGCAGGTTGTCTGCGAGCTGAGCTCTCAGGGCCGCTCCAGAAGGGCTTCCTATCTCTGCCTCCTTACGCAGGTCCCCTAAGCTGACCCGCTCCTCCTTGCACCCCCTGGTCCTACCAGGGAGAAAACTGGGGCCTGTGGCAGGAGAGAGGCCTTGTGGGTGTAGCATGGTCAAGGGGTGAGGGAGACAGCAAGAGGTCTGGGATTGCCTCCTGAAGGAGGCCAAGAAACAAACCCCAGCTGACATGCTGAGCACTAGCGTGTGCCAGGTTCTGGGCCGGGCCCCTCTCTGCCTGGCTGGATAATGGGATGTGAGTGGGTGCATAGCTTTTTCCTTTCTTTTTGGCAAAATGCAGCAGACACATAGAAGTCACAGAGAACAGCATGCAGCTCAGTGAATGAGCAGTAAGCAACTGCATGTCAACAGAACACAGCTGGCCCGTGCCCGGCCACTGCGTTCCTGAGTTGGGCTGACCAATGCCTTGCCTTTCATTATACCTCTACCGCCTAAGCAAGCATCACCCGCACAGAGCTTAGTTTGTTTCCTGGGACATTCTACTGAACAGGCTTTGACAAGGGGAAATGAATGATACTTTCCCCACCATGAGGTTATAAAAGGACCATGGCTTCTGTCTCAGGCACCTTCCTCTTTCTCACCTGCTTATCATCAAGGAAACCTTATTACGAGTTAACTGGGAAGCACCCGCCAGGCAACAAACTGTCGTCTCTGACCCACAAGCAGCACTGATCTCCAGGGGCTGCAGCCATCTGAGAGACCCTGAGCTGTAGGGTCCGTGGATTCCTGACCCAGGGATGGGTGAGATCATCAGTGTTTACTGCGTTAGGCCATTAAGTTCTGGGGTAATTTGTCACAGAGATAGCTACCACTACTCACCAAACTTGTTCCTAGTCTAAAAGTTTTCAGCACTTTGGTGTATAAGAAGTATGTTGATTAGCCTGCTCTGATACCTGTAATGATGAGAGCACCTTTTACCATGTGTTCACTGACCTCCTGGGTTTCTGTTTTCGTAAAGCATCCATCAGGACCCCACCTTTCTCTTAGTAGTTCTGGGTGTTGAAGTGACCGAGAGATTAGCCCTAGGCCACGGCTCACAGGCAACAGCTTATCTAGCAACTGACCCAGGGAACAGAAGCAAGAGGAAAGGCGGGGACATCGATAGAAGGCACCTTGATTTGGTCACTGTTGTAGGGGACGGGGCTCAATTCTGCCAAACTTTCCAAGAGGTCACATGAAAAAATGCTTCAAAATTATCCACCTAAATAAGTATGTTCATGTAACCACTCCCCAAGATGATTGGAAACTATGTAAATAAAAAAAGAAAAAAAAGCATGTTTTAATAAAAAAAAATTATCCTTAGGGTCAGGGCGATGGCTCAAGGACAAGGCAAGTACAAAATCCTGCATTCAATCCCTGGTACTGAAAAAAAAAAAATTATCCACTTAATTCATGAAAGAAGTGTTCACACTCTTGCCCAGGGCCCACACTGACCTGGATCCCTGGAGGGTGTGAAGCTCTCCCTCTCCCACATAAACACATGAGTCCCATACGAACCCCAAGTGGGGCAGGTGGAAAACCTGAGGACTAACGAAGAGGGTGCATGGCAAACTCAGGCTTGGCACAGTAATAGCAGAGGCGATGTACAATGTGGTGACTTGCTGTGTAATCCCAGGACTCCAGGAAGCTGAGGCAGGAGGATCAGCTATATGTTCAAGCCCAGCCTGGGAAATTTAGCAACTCAGTTGAGATCTTGTCTTAAAAAATATGAAGGTGTGTGTGTGTTGGAGCACAAGAAGTTTCTGCAGCTCTGGCCTCCTGTGGATTTGTATATGCCTTTGCCCATTCTGGGGCTTGTGATCTTCACGGGGTCTTTTCTTTCATCTTTCTTTTGGTGCTGAGGACCAAACCCAGGGCTTCCAGCTCGCTAGGCAAGCATCCTACTGCTGAGCCAAATCCCCAGCCCTTTTGTCTGGAGACAGGGTCTTACTATGTAGTCCCGGCTTGCCTTGAACTCACCGTATAGCTTAGGCTAGCCTCAAACTCACATGATCCTCCTTCCTCGCTCCCTAATGCTAGGATTACAGACGTGTGCCAACATGTGCTTCATGCTGTTTTGACAAATTTACATTTAAGACAGTTTATAAACTTTTTTTTTTTCCATACTATTTTAAATTAAAAGTCGTCTGGGGCCAGGGAGATAGCTGCGTGGCACAAGTGCCTGCCTGGCAAGTGCAAGGTTCAGAGTTCGAACCCTGGCCTGGCGGGGGACGAGGGGGGGGTGTCTTCCTATATATAAGTCACACAAACTTCTGCTTCTCGGAGCTTCATTTATTGCTGTCTGCAGATCTACTATCCACTTGGAATTGACTTTTTGGTAAGGTGTGAAATGGGCCTGACGTTTCATTTTTTCCCATTTCAGTATTTCAACTTACTGAGACTGTCACTTCCTACTATAACGCCACTCTTCTCATAAATCTAGAATCTGTGTCTACCGAGTCTATTTTAAGGCTTTCTGCCTATCTTGTGACAGTGTCACACTATTGTAATCACCAGGGTTTCATTCTTGGTTTTGACACCTGGAAACAAGGCTTCTAACTTTGAAACAGATAGCCAAGGTCCACCTTTTCCCTTCAGCTGGTTTTAAGACTGAGTTGCTTTGCACTATAGACTATGTTGGGGAGAACTGCATCTTTTTTTTTTTTTTTTTTCTGTCTTTTTCAGACAGGGTCTCACTATGCAGTTCAGGCTGGCCTTGAGCTCACTTTTATAGCCCAGGCTGGTCTCAAACTCCCACTGATCTTCCTGCCTCAGCCTCCCAAGTGCTGGGATTACAAGCATGTGCCACCACGCCTGGCTTGCATCTCTTTTATTTTCTAAATTTTTTGTATTTTAGGGAAGAGTCTACAGGGTGTTCAGGATCTCACTACTAGATTGGATTGGTAGTGGTCCACCTGTTTACAGCCTCCCATGAGCTGGGATTACAGGTGTGTGGCACCACACTCAGCCTTAATTGCTGCCTCAGCCTCCCCCTAGGGGCGTGGGCAGCACAGGCAGCCAGGAATCAAACCCTCAGCACCTGTGCCTGCTTCTAGGCACTTGAATCAGCTCAGCTATTTGGCCGGCCCAAGAACTGCATCTCTTAACAGTACTGAGCCTCTTATCCAGGACTTGGTAGCCTTTTATTTATTAGAAATTCTTTTAAAAATGTTTTACAGAAAAAGTTTCTAGCAATGGTGGACAAGTTTATTTTAAACTGACTTTCTTACTGAGAACAAGCAGAAAAAACAAGCTAAAGTATAAAAAATGTGTTGAAGTCATTGGAGAACTATCAAAGCAGTGAGAATTTTCAAAGCCAAGAAAGCAGTAAAGGAAGAAGGGCAGGGAGCTCTGGTGCGGTGCTGTCTCTCCGCTACGTGGAGGCTGCACCTCACCCTCTATCTTCCACTTCCTTGCAGAAGGAAGACTTCTGCAAGAATATACTACACAATTCGACAAATTAAGTTTTGGTGCTGTGAACCATTTCTGCCACTCAAATTCTCCTATACTCTGAACCAATCTTTTGACATTGGTAGTGGCAAACCCTGAAGACCTTCATGCAACTTGGACATAGTAACCTGGTTTGTGAAGAATAGAGCAAAAGACGGGAAGAATTTTCCTACTCACAGCATTAAATGTTCAAGGTTATATCTGCGCTATGCCAGTCCTCAGTGCCACATTCACTGGACAGGTACCCAAAAGCTTTTTGATAAACATGACTGACACATGTAACCTTTAACGCATGGGTCGGGAAGCAGGAATGCATCTTACCTGACTATAAAGCTAGTTTCTCAGTCTCAACAGTATTGAGGCTGAGGCAGGAGGGTCACCCTGAGTTCAAGGCCAGCCTGGGCTCAAGACCAGCCTGAACTACATAGTGAGACCATTTCAAAAAACAAAAACCAAACCAAAGAAAAAAACGATTTGACAGGGCAAGAGCCCTGTGGGGGGCCTGTACAGATGTGCAGCAGCATATCTGCCCTCTCTGCCTTCTGGATAGCAATGGCATCTCTCAGTTATGACAAGATAAAAAATCTCAACACTGCCCAGTAATCCTAGGAGGGATGGGCACAAAATCACTCCTCGGATTCACTGGCCTAAGGATAGCGCTCCAAAAGCACAGGCGGGCCAGTCGTACTTTAAAATGAAAACCCTAAAAGCTAGTCAGCTTGATCAAGTGTACCACCAGTGACCAGACACACGAATGACACGCTATGCGGCTTCCTTTGGCTCCGATGGGCAACTCAAAGCTGAGTTTCATATGGTAACTGTGAACATCAATGTTCAGGCTGTTTTAGTTCTAGTATAACAATTCTTTTGGAAATGACATCATTTGACGAGGCTGGCAGGATAAATGACACTGTATGGAACTCAGCCTCAGGTGGTAACACCCTGATACTGGTGACAGACAGCTCAAGAGTCTGTTCTGGTGGCACAGGGCAGGCTTCTTGCAGCAGCTGCGACGGTGACCAGCAGCTGTGGGAAGGCACTATTTGGTGGCGGGCATCCTCTGTGGAGTACACGGGAGGTGCTCCTGGGTTTTTCTCTGCCCTAAGTGAGTGTGGGATGTTAAGAGTGTGATGGGGAGCTGACAATCAACGAGCAAGCCAGAGGTGTTTTTAGACACTGTAATCAGGACGCTCAACTTAATGAGGACTCAGTTTGGAAACAGAAGAGCAGAGTCACCTTTCTTCCCTTGGAAATCACCCAAAAGCAACCAAGAGAATGAAAAACAGATGTGCAAACTCCAGCTTCAACAACTCTAGGAGACAGCTGAAACTCTTAACCTAAAATGGATAAAAGAGTTGAGAAAGTAGTTAATATCAAGTAAGAGCCCAGGAGGCTGCCTGCTTCTACATGAGGGAGCCGGGGCTGGTCTGTCTGCCAGGGGAGGCTGTTGGGAGGACCCATCTTGACAGGAGTGGTGGGCAGGAGAGGGCACTGCATTCTGGACAGCCCTGTAATGTCTGATCATCCTTGGTTCATACATATCATGAAGAAAATTCTGCTAGCCTGAACCCTCCCTAACATGAAAAGCCCAGGGGCATTTGGGAAGAACCGCATTTAAAGATGAGCATGGCTGGGCGTGGTGGCACATGCCTATAATCTCAGCACTTGGAAGGCTGAGGCAGGAGGATTGGTGTGAGTTCGAGACCAGCCTGGGCTATAAAAGTAAGCTCAAGGCCAGCCTGAATTGCATGTGAGACCCTGTCTCAAAAAGACCAACAAAACAAAACAAAACAAAACAAAACATGAACATGTACTTTTCCCATCTAGGAAAATGGCAGTTTCTCCTGAGTTTTTTTTTTTTTTTTTTTTAAAAGACATGGTCTCACAATTCAGGCTGGCCTTGAGCTATGCAGCCCAGGCTGGTTGTGAATCTGCAGCACTCCTCCTGCCTTCCCTCCCTAGTGCTTCGATTGTAGTGTGCAAAGTCATGCTTGCCCAGGGTTGGGGAGATAGCTCAGGGGCACAAGTGCCTGCCTGGCAAGCGCAAGGTCCTGAGTTCAATCCCCAGTTCTGGAGAAAAAAAAAAACAAAAATGTGCCTGGCCAAGAGCTTTTTTTTTTTTTTTAAAAACAGGTGTTTTGTACAGGGTCTACAGGGTCTCATTACACAGATCTAACTCATAGCGATCCTCCTGTTTACAGGCTCCCAAGCAGTGGGATTACAAGTGTGCACCACCCTGCCCTGTCTCTGTGGCCAGAGCAGCATGTGGTGCTGGGGACCGAATCCTGGTACCTGCACTTGCCGAAACAGGAACTTAGTATACTGACCTATCTTGCTGGCCCTGCCCTTCCCTCTCTTCACTGTTTGTTTTTTTTTTGTGTGCACGGAATCGGGAATTGAACTCAGGCCCTTGAGCTTGCCAGGCAAGCACTTATTCTACTGAGCTGTCTCCCCAGCCACTCTTCACTGTCTTAACATTTGTTCCTGCACAACATGTACAATTGCTGTGCATCTCTCCACTAGCAGAGATGCCCTCATTGGGCAGGGCCTGATCTTGTTCACTGCTGTCCTCACCATGTCTACAAGTGTATGACCTGCAGCAGGCTTTCAGCAAGAATTTGCGGAAAAGAACCCACATGAGCTCTGAACAACACTACTAGGAGAGAAACATGAATGGCAGATGGAGGATACACATTAGGAGTGCTGCCTCAGCATACTCACAAGTTACAATGAAAAAATTCCGGCTTTAAATCTCAAAAGATTAATTAAAGAGAACACATCAGAACTACAACACTTGATGGAAGGAAAGAACAAACTGTGATCTGGAAGAACTAAGAGACAGAATTTAAAAATAAAACCATAAAAATGAAAGTAACATGGGGGGAGAGTATATAGTGTTTGAATCACAGAAAAAATGACACGGACAGAGATGCATCATGTACATAACTGGAAGTTCCTAAAGGAGAAAATTGTATGTGTTTCTGTAGATCAAAGCAGAGAAACCTTGCTTATATAAAATAGTGGTCAATAATTGCTTTTAGAAAATTGACTCAATGGAAACAACCAAAATGCCCATCATTTGAAGAATGGTTGAAAAAGATGTGGTATTTTTATACAATGGAATATTACTCAGCTATAAAGAATGATAAACTGGAACACTTCATATATAAATGGATGTATACTGAACATATACTCATAAGTGAAATAAACCAGACCTACATGTGTAAATATCGTATAGTCTCCCTAGTGTAAGAAATCTAAAGGAGAAATAAAAATGAAAAGGCATAACAGCTGAATGGAAATCAAAGTCTTATAGATTAAACAACAAAGTGACTAGAAGCAGAAATCAAAGTCTTCCTAGAAGAGGAAACATAGCAAGAGTAAAACCATACACTTATGTACACAGGATGAATTTGAT
>PVKN010009516.1:0-23664 GCA_004027915.1 Capromys pilorides
ATTATATGACTAATTTCACAATTGCTTAATTAGAAATCTGTTTTGTACAAAAACATGTTTTTCTTCTCACAAGATATATCTAAAAATTATTGTCTTCATTTTGTTTTGTTAAATAACCAAGATCATTTGTAGATGGTAAAAATTACAAGCTCACATGTTAAAAATCATCGAATTTTCTTTTTAGTTCTGACTTTGGTTAATGAATTTCATCGACCCTCCTTTCACTCTTTAAAGGAAGCAACATTAAATTCACTCTTTGCCAAAGTTGCTTTTTGCTGTCGTCTGCCTACTCTATTATCTTTGATTTTGTTTGTGCTCACCAAACAGCTTTTCATCTTGCTGCAGCATGCCATAATTGCCGTTGAGGGTGACATTGTTTATGTACTCCCTCCCCCCAGTCTCTTTTCTCCTCCACCTCCCTGGCTGTAGTGTCTCTGTATCTCTCTTCAATTTTAAGTCAGCACTAAGATTTTCTTTTAATTTAAAAGTCTGGCAGTTTTCACTTCAAAAGCCAGAGAAGTGGTTTAATTATATTTCATTTAAAACAGATTTTGCCATTTAGTTGCCAGTCATGGTTTCCATAATGACCACCGTGACTTGTGCTCTCTGTGCAAAATGTTGGCAGATATTGAGTATTGTAAATGTAAAATAGTATTTATAGTACTGGGAGAAGTCACTTTCCCTGAATTGTTGTGTTGACTTCTGGAAGGCCATTGTTGCGTTTCCATGTAGACTTACCCACTATGCCACGGCAATGATAGGGTTTTTTTTGTTGTTATTATTGTTTTCAGTGGTATGGGGAATTGAACCTAGGGCCTTTGCACTGACCTATGTGCCCATATATTTTGTTTTTAATTTAGAAACAGTGTCTCGTTCAGTTGCTCAGGTTGGACTCAAACTTAGGCTCCTTGTGCCTCAGTCTCTCAGAGTGCTGGGATTACCTGTGACATCTTAAGCAACATAGCACTGAAAGTGAAATATGCTACCAGAGAAATGTATATTTGTATTTAATAGGAAAATTATTTTGTACTGCTTCAGTTTTAAAATTTAAATACAGTTAAGCTTCATTTTGGAAGCAGCTTATATGTCTAGCAAGCTGAATAGATAAAGAAAATGTGTGGCTGGGGAAATAGCTCTGTGGACTAAGTGCCTACCTGGCAAGCACAAAGACCCAAATTCAATCCCTGGTACCACATGCCGAGCCCATCCTAGAGCCCCAACTGCACCAAGCCAGCCCCTGAAATCGGGTGGTGGTACACATCTGTAATCCCAGTGCCAGGGAGACTGAGACAGGAAGGTCACTATGAGTGTGAGCTGTGTAGGGAGACCCTGTACTAAAAAAAAGAAAAGAAAAAGAAAACACGGTGTTTACAGTAAAGAATGATAAACTTGAATCATTTACTGGACAATGGAAGCACCTAGAGCCCCTAAAGTTAGGTGAAATAAATCAGACACACAAGCTTAAACATCATGTGGTTTCTCTTGTATGAGAAACCCAAAATATAAATTAAGAGAAAATAAAGATAGGTAACAGAATGTAGGAAGAAAGGTCTCTCCTAAAGAGATGGGCGTGGGAGTAGAGGGGAAGGGAATGAAGGACAAGCTATGATGTGCTCTGCACATGTGTCGCTTGCAGACAAGGAATGCAAGCATCGCATGCTGCAAACTTGTGCTAATAAAAGGTTTACAGTTTTCCACAATTACAGTTAATTTGGTTCCTCTGTTACAATCTCTGTTATGTATGGCAACTTGTTCTTGTACTGGACAGACCAACCCAAAGCCCTTTGCCTTTAAGCCTAGCGACCTGGTATCCTTGGCACCAAGGTGGCTTCCCACTCTTGCTTTGCAAGGGCTTTGCAGGGTGTTCTTCCCCGTCTAGTCATGTGGCACCCAGGAATTCCAGGAGTGTAGCAGAGTCAGTCCATCAGGGTCTCTGCAGGATCTGATGTCCCCACCTCAAGAGTTGGATGGTACCAGTTGTGCCTGATCATTAGGACAAGCTCAGGTAGGAGCTCTGACCTCAGGGACAGGAAAAGGCAACTTGGGCCAAGACCATGGCGGGTTTGTGGTCAACTGCAGTTGCCCTTGCTCTTGCCATAACTATTGGCCGCCTTTGCTGCAGTGTGACCCAGACATGGGTGCTGGGAACTCGGTCAGCAGAGATAACAGCCCTGTGGTCCTGGACAGAGAGCACTTTTCATTCCACACCACTCAAGTGGGTGTGAGAGGAAAGCTGCCTCTTAGCAAAGTTGGCTTCACTGCTTCAGCTCTATTAAAACGCACCTGAAGAGGTAGAAAAAACAGAATGGTTGATGCGTCTGCTGAAAAGAAATCTATTTTTTTTCTCATTCTTCCACCCTGCTTTAGAAATTCAGAAGCAGACTCACAGTGAATGTGTCCAGTCAGTTCATCTCCCCTCTTGATGTTTCGAAAGACAATCATGCAGTCTAAACTGGAGTCTTAACTGTTTGGAGGTTTAAGTACTCTTTCATCAGTGTGGTTAGTTACATTGTTTCAAGGTATGTCCCGTGAAGTTGCTGCTGGGGCAGATCTGACTGCCCACAGCTTTGTGCTACATGGGCCTTGCCTTGTGCCACTCAGTCTTAATGGTCAGCCTGCCTGTGTTGGGGGTCTCCTGGAGAGATGATTGGCCCGTGAGGGTCAGGGAATTCATCCATTGACGACTACAGCTGAGTGCAGTGGGAGGAGGGGTCTCTGGTGTGTCTTGGGAGGATCAGTCTCCCACTGAAGCTCTTCCCTGAGCTCTGCTTCCCGGTTGCCATGAGCAGCCTTGCTCCTTGCACTTTTCTCTTGATATCTCTTCTTTGGAGCCAGCTGACAGGGACTGAAACCTCCTGAATGGTGTTTCTGTTACTGTTCTCTCATGGCTGAGAGAAGATACCTGATCCCCAAAATTAAGGAAGGAAAGGTTTATTTAGCTCACCATTTGTGGAGGTTTCCGTCTGTAATCCTCTGGCTTCCCAGGCTGGGTGGCACATGGCAGGGGTCAACAGTCTATGGCAGCAGAAGACTGCAAAAGCAAAGAGGGCAGAAGGTGGAAGCAAGCCTCTTTCTTCTCTTATACTGTATGCAGGCTGCTAGCCCTAGGGTACGTTGATTGAGATCTACGTTTTTTTTATTTTTTATTTTTTCCTGTTGTCTCATTTTTATAATAGAGTGAAAGAAAGCAGGATCCATTCATTCAGCCATTCTTTGTCAGGCAGCCTGTCCACTTCCACAGGATCTGGCTAGGCATAGAGATCGTTGAAGACCCCATTCCTCTTCTCTGGTGGTGGCAGTCTGTCACAGGAGGCAGATGTGCAAGAGACAGGGTATCTGGGATCTGTCAGAGGCCTGCATTGGTCTCAGTAGTGGGAACAGAAGCAGCTCAGCCAGCAGCTCCTTGAGGAGGCAACCTGTCCTGTAAACAGATTATCCCCAGATGTGTCGGAGTCATCCAAGGTCAAAGGGCTGAGAGCTGTTTGTTTAGGGATTTGCTTTCAGTGTCACCATAATAAATTTTGAAAGGGTAGCCCGTAGAGTTGCTGGAGCGCAGAACCTTGCTAATTTACAAAGTGCAGCGATTTTCTTGGTGATTCCTGCACTGCCTCTGGCCAGAGGTGGCTCCCCGGCTGCACTGAGCCTGCTCAGCAATGCAAGGAGTGAGCCCGGAGGCCCAGAGCCCAAAGCACCCTGGCTTTTGGGACTCTGGAGTTGTTCCTAGCAGGCAAAATCCTGAGGAGGTGATGGTTTGGGTTCAAATTCCTGGAGAATGTAAATGCTCTAAGGTGACTTCAAGTTGTACTCTGGGGACTAGAGCTTGTCCTTATAGTACTCCTTTGTATTTTGATGGCACATTGATATTTTTTTTTAAATTTTATTTATTTATTTATTTGTTTGCTTGTTGTGTTTGTTTGTTTGTTTATTTATTCATTTTGTGGCTGGCTCAGCCTGCCCTGGTGGTGGCGCTGGCGCAGCATGTGGTGCCGGGGATCGAACTGCAGTCCCCGCAGTTGCCTGAGCCCTGCTAAGCAGGCGCTTTAGACCACTGAACCATCTCGCCGGCCCCGGCACATTGATTTAAAAAGTAGCCTCTGTGTTATTCTCTGCGGAAGTCTGTGAAGTTTCAGCCTGGGCCGGTCCATTGTGAAACACCTTTGCTCTTTATGTTTAACACACCAGCCACCGAGCCTCATCTGATAGGAGAGCTGGTCATAAACCTGCCTCTCTGAGGACAAGGTTTGGGATGCAGCAGCAGGGTGATTTAAGATGTGGAGGCAGGTGATCAGAGGTGCAATTATCAGTGCTCTGTATGTGTGTAATCGGTCTTCCTGCCTCTTTATAGGACCAGTGTTATCCTGCTTTGTGGGTGGAAGTTTTGGCCCTCTGACACCAGAAGGTCAACTGTGTCCGTGGGCCATCTTCACAGACCCACACAAAGGGTTCATGGTGTCAACAAAGACAGCTTTCAAGTCCCTGTGAAGTAACCCAGGCCACCCTTATCATCCTGACAGGGGACATTACCTACCAAAAAGCCAGTGGAAAGCTAATGAGGTTTTGCTCAGCTTTGTGACCTCCAAAATTAGGGACTTTCGGAGTCAAACTCAAAGCAAGTTACTAAAGGCAGTTGAAACCAGATCGTTATGGTGTTCCCTCAGTTTCACTTTGATCAAAAAGAAAGAAGAAAGACCCTTTCTTCTACTGCCGTGAAATCAAATTGTTTGAAAGGAACCTCTTGAGTCCCATGTCTATTGGTGTGGACTGGACGGAGGACAGGAGTACCACACATGGCCCCCCTTTGCAGCAAATGTGGGTAGGCATCATCACAGGCAGCAAAGAAGAATTTTCCTAAAAACAGGGGTATACAGCAGACAAAACCCAAGCATGGTGGCTTACAAAATATGGTCATTGCACCTGTGTATATTCTACCCCTGCAGCAGCCTACACAGCAGGCTGAGCCACTGGAGTGCCCAGCGAGGGAGAGGTGGGCAGAGCCAGCAGTATCTATACTATCTCCTTACTCATTCTAATAAAAGACTGGAAGCTTTTAAGTTATGGGCTTAGGTATTGCTCAAATTTTACAAAAATGTTAAATACTCAAATAACCAGGAAGAATGAACTGGTGGCTTGGGGGTGGGGAGACAAACAGCTGCATCCTGTCTCACATAAAGAATGGAACTAGGAAGAATTTCTTCATGGCTTTGTAAGCTAGGGGAGGTCATTCCCTGAAGGGGATATTTGGGATAATTCTTGGGACATTTTCAGGCTGCTGAGCGATTTTGCAAGCATACTTGCTTGGTGAGAGGATATACCTGGGATTACTTGGTGGTTTCAAGTGTTTGCATAGAAATACAGGTAAAGTCTGCCTATCTGAGGGTAGTCCTGTGAAACTGTATTGCCAGGGGATAGGGCAGCCTCTTACTTCATGTAAGTGCATCCATGGTACCCACAAGAGACAAAACCCCACAGTGTTTCACTTCTGAGAGTGCACAGGGCTCTTATCATTAAAGACCTCAGTGAAGAATGTGACTCATGGTCTCTGGGAATTTCTGTTACATGTAATGATATTAGGTTCTCCATATTCCCATGAGCACCTGCTCCAACTCTTAAGGTTCCATTTTATTTCTAAATTCTGTGCTGCGAGAAGGGTTTTGCCACAGGTCCATGGAGTGTGCTCAGCATTCTGAGCCTACCTTTCTTTTATGGGAAATCATTTACTGCATCTCTGTCTTTATCTTTTTGTCACACCATCTTTTTCTTTTCTCCTATAGAGGAAAAAGAGTGATTCTTCTCTGAGCTTGTGCACCACCACTGTCTCTCCCTGGAAAGCCAGGGCCATTAGACTGAGCTTTTCAAACCACTTTCCAGTTCCTTATGACTTTGATGGAAGGGAAGGTTTGGAGTCCAAACCACTGTGCAGTCTGTTGGGTTTTGTTTATAACTGACTATTTTCACCAGGCCGTAAGTGCCCCAAGGAAATTGTGGAGCAGGTATCCCCTGACCTGTGTGTGCCTGCTGGTGCCCCCAGAGTACAAGACCTGGCCTAAGCTGGCCTTCTGCTCCCATGCCCAAAGGGGTGCTCTCACCTGACTTCATGTCCAACACCTTTACCACCCAGTGCCATTTACTGAAAAAGCAAATCTCACTGAAAAACTATTCTTTGTAGTTAATTTGGGCCCTGTGTGTTCTGAGTTATCATTAAAAATACAGGCAAGTAGGGGCTGGCCAGATATCTCAGCGTACTAAAGCACCTGCTTAGACAGAGTGCAGTGGCCAGGGTTCCATCCCCTGCATGCCATGCCAGCCCCAACCCCTGTGACGACCCCTGTGGCCCACTGAGACAGTGATTGAAACTGGGCGTGGTGGCGCACCCCTGTAATCCCAGTGCTTGGGAGACTGAAAACAGGAGAATCACTATGAGTCTGATCTGCATAGTGAGACCCCTTGTACTAAATACATAAAAAAGATACAGGGAAGTAGCTGGATATGATTGTGCACACCTGTAACCCCAGCTACTCGGAAAGCTGAGGCAGTAAAATCATGATCATTAGGGCCTGGGCCACTTAGCAACTTGGAGAAATTTTTTTAAAGAAAGGCTGTAGCTATAGCTTAGCATGGCTCAGTCCAATACTGCCCTAAACAAAAACCAAACACAAACTGAAGCCAACACCAAAGCAGAAAGCTATGTGATTTTCAGCTCATTTTTCTTCTTGATCTTAACAGTGGGGCAAGAAGTCAAGAGTCTACCTATGGCAGAGCATGGCAGATACTCCAGGAGCTTTGCCATCAGCTTCTGTGGCTCTAGGGAGATGGGGCCTTACTGTCCTTGGAAAGCCAGAAGGAACTATTAGTCCTGTTTGCATCCGGAGCCCTGCCTTTGAGAGAGGGGTGAACCCGACACAACCACTGAGTCATGAAGCTTAGTCTCGACCTCTGAGGCAGGATTAGTGGACAAAATTGAGGCAATTGTTTATTATTTTGGTTACAGAGGCTGGAGTCTCCACATCAAATGATTGTTCATAGTAATGCTATGTTAGCATATTTGATGTTACTCATCCATACTGCTGCAAATTGCAGAATAAAAGAAGATATCTTTGTGCTGTAGAATGTTGTTTAGTGGGAAAATATTCTTTTACTCTTATTAGTATAGAAAGAAATGTTCTGCTGAAGTATCAGTGGTTCTAAAATGAAGCCTTGTATTTTTATGATACCAGAATGATTTTCATTTTCCAACTAAATGTCAGACAACCCAAAATATCAGCTATTTCCATCTAGTAAATATTTTGAACTTAATAAAACTCAGCCAACTTGATTGCTGTCAGGTAAAGTTCAGGTTATGGTTTATACCGAACCACTTATAACTATGGAAGATGTACAGAATCTCAAGGTGCAAATCAGTAACTAACCATGTGACAGTTGTTCCCATTGTCTTTTTTTTTTAAATTTTATTTATTTATTTACTTGTTTGCTTGTTTTGTTTGTTTCTTTATTTATTTTGTGGCTGGCTCAGCCTTCCCTGGTGGTGGGGCTGGCGTAGCATGTGGTGCTGGGAATCGAACTGCAGTCCCTGCAGTTGGCTGAGCTTTCCTAAGCAGGCGCTTTAGACCACTGAACCATCTCACCGGCCCATCCCATCATCTTTTGTTCAAATAAAGTGTGATGTAAAAACTGGAACTTTATGTCACTCAGAATGGCAAATATATTATTGTGTTTTTCCACTTTTAGAAAGAATTGAAACAGTCATTTATTATCTCTAGGCTTTGTTTTTATTCATATAAACTGAAGCATAAAATGCATTATTCTTTTTTCTTGTTTTTTGAGACTAGGTCTCCCTATACAGTCCAGGCTGGCCTGTACTCACTTTTGTAGTCCCCAGGCTGGTCTTGAACTCACAGCAATCCTCCTATCTCAACTTCCAGAGTGCTGGGCTTCTAAGCATGTGCCACCAGGCATAGTTAAATGCATTATTCTCAATGAGCAGAGGGACAAAATAAAACTTGGTGTACTCTAGAATTTAGTGCATTTTCTATGTCAGAAGTTCTTGCTCCTAAACTGTATGCTGGATTCAAAATGATATCAATATACTACATATTACTATATGGATTTATACTTTTAAAAATTCTATCAGGAGATTCTGCAGTAGGTCTTTGCTATCTGATGATAATTAGAAACAGAAAAAAATTGCTTGAGGTAATACACTTAAGTGGGGACCAAGAGTTAGCAATATCATCATGAAAAATGCTTTGGGACATTATCTTGAAAAATAAACTAAAAATATATTTATTTTAGCTTATGTTTAATGAAATTTAGGTGATCTGTTTTGACGGTGGACAGCTTTTAGAATGAACAATAGAAATGCCTAGCGTTAGGGCTGGCCAGATAGCTCAGTCAGTTAAAGTGCCTGCTTAGGCAGATGCAGCGACCAGGCTTTGATCCCCGAGGTGCAGTGCCAGCCTCACCCCAGGGGCATCCTGAGAGGGCGATTGAGACTGGATGTGGTGGCGCACACATGTAATCCCAGTGCTTGGGAGGCTGAAAACAGGAGGATCTTTACGAGTCTCATCTGTGTAGTGAGACTCTGTAGACCCTGTACTAAATACATTGAAAAGAAAGAAAGAAAGAAAGAAAGAAAGAAAGAAAGAAAGATCAAGTGTTGATTGTTTTGAGAGGAATAAGATTTTTGGATAATGTTTCAAAGTTTTTCCTTTATGCTAAATTGAAATCTGCTTCTTAATATCCTGTACGCATTGGCTAAAAAAATTCCCTTTAACTTTAAATCCAATCATTGTACTGGAGTACTTTATGTATCACATTTGTATATCACGTCATAAAGATGACCAGTATGGCATTACCCAAACCATTCAAGGTCTCAATCATTTTCCTTAGGAAACTAGCTTTTTTTTTTTTAATATAGGAGTTATTCTTGACATCCCATTCTTACCACTGACTTTTAATGTTTCTATTAAATTATTGTCTCCTATCAAACTGCATCATCTCCACTTGCCATCATTTTGCCCATTATTGGGGAAATTCACTAATGTTGTCTCATTAGTGTCAGACAATTCTGTTTTAGAAGCAAGATTTGCAGTTTGACCCTGTGGTAGGCACCTTGTGCTGTGTAGGGAAAGAAAGCCAGTCTCACACAGGGTTAGATGTAGAGGCTGATGGTGCTCAGAGATGGATTTTTGAATGGAGATTTGGTTTAAAAATGGGTGGTTATTAAGAAAAGGCTCTGTGTTTTCTAGAAACTCATAACTGTCGCAATTTAGTCTATGAATACTCAGCTGACAGGGATTCCCCTTAATTTTTTTTTTTTTTATATGAATCAATCACATTGTACTGTACTAAAACCAGTGGTGAGAACTCAATTCTAATCTCATTTCTGCTGACGTTTTCCATCTGGTCATGGACAACACCATTTTGTCGGGCATACATTTATTTACTTGTGAATTGAAAAGGTTAACCTGAAGTCACTCAGAGTAATAGTGTTCTCATCCCATACTACCAGATATTCGAGGCCAATTGAGAGCTATATCATTGTTTTCGTATAATTCAAGAATTTAACAGACATTGCCCAACTCCTTATTTGAATTTATTTGCTCCTTCTCTCTCACATAATATTTATAATATATATATATATGTTATACATATATATAAATATTTGCATATACATTCTCTCCATATGTGTTTATTTGCAGTCTAGCTAGTAGCCTTATCCATAAGTAACCATGCTTTTGATAAAGTTGTAATCAGCCCTCAGTATAGTTTTAAATGCTGCATATTACTGATGCTGTCTCACTAGTGTCTGAATGTTTATCACTGTATGTTAATAGTGATATAATTTTAGTATCTATCCTGCTCAGTGGGCAACAAAGCATCCCAGTACTTTAAGAGCTCTGGGGGGATTTTGGCAACATCACCATGGGCATCTTTGTGGTGGACAGTTCCTGCCAGTAGCCCGGTTCTATGTGCGCTTCTGTGCTTGAATGCCTTTTGGTCACTGCAGTGCACAGCAAGAAGCAAACTAGGTGAGTTCCCAGTGAGGTGAGGCAGAGGGAGGAGCAGAGGAGAGCTGTATGAACGCTGCCTGCACTGCTGCCAAGCGCATGCAGGGCGTACTGAGATCCTGGGACGTGTAGGTGGCAGAGGACTGAGACTGTAGCCCACATAGGCTCTGAAGAGCCTACCCTGCCACACTAGTGGCACCTTGTACTTGGTCACCTGCAAGGCTGGTGACCTTTGGCTTCTGAAGCTGCACTGGTCCCAGCAACAGCCTCATCCAGAGAATAAAGCAAGCAGTCATCCTGGGGAGGAGGGGGCACCAGGATGCAGTCTCCAGGGCCAGACAGGCTCACGGTAGCAAAACACCCACAACCAAATTGGCTAACACTGTGTTATTAAAAACAGCAGCATTTTTCACTTTTATTCAAAATCTTGGGAACTTTCAGTGTGCACTGGGGGGAGGGGATAGTTTGTTCTGTTATAATTAGATTTTCTGCCACTTCTGCAGATAAAGGAGACATAATGGGTACTTTCCCTTTCTGGCACCTCAGGTCTCTTTTGCTTGGTGGGTCTCACATTACTTCCTCTGTGGCCCTGAGTGAATTATTTGCAATGCTTGTTACATATAGGTCACCACAGCAGTGAGGTGGGTATTGGGCAAGAAGGGCCCCTCTGCGTTGCACAAGTTTGGGTAACTTGGTTATTAGCAAGAGCTAACAGCAGATGCTGCAGAGGAAGCCAGGTTAAAATGTCTCTCAGCAAGGCAATTTTAGTCATGATTTAAATGATCAAATAGAGACTGGGGCGTGTAGCTTAGTGGTGCAGCATGTGCTCAGGATGCACAAGCCCTGGGTTTCATCTCTGGAACCAAAATGAGCAAATAAATAACCCAATAGAAAAGATACTAGAGGGGCCAGGGAGCTAGCTTAGTGGAATCGGTGCTTGCTTGGCAAGTGCAAGTTCCTGAGGTCAATCCCTGCTACTGCAAAAATAAAAAAAAGACACTAGAGAATTTTAGAAGTTCTATGTCATTTTCCAATTCTGTTTGCTAAAGCCAAGGGCATGGAGGAATTATTGATAAGGTGGAAGGTAGTCCATTGTTTTCAGTGGCTGATTCCAGGTCAAACTAGTTCATCCTGTTGGACACTCAGGGCTTTCGGCTTTGGCAGTCACCTCCTACACGTTTTAAAACTTTTTTTTTTTCTTCCTTAGGTCTGGTCACATTGGAGACTGGTTGTTTTCTAAAAGCGAAGGAGAACTCCATGAAAGGATGGTGAATTCTTTTTGAGTTTCAGTTAACAGAATAAAAGGTAAGAATTGATGATCTCAGAGCATTTGCCGTCTGCTGGGGAGGTCAAGAGCAATAGGAGCAAATTAGCAAAAGACAGTGGTGTAGATCAGTAACTAGTGCTGCTCTAATTTATTTATGTGCCTTTAAGAAATCATTCTTAAATAAACCTTTAAATCACTCTTAAACTCTCAGGCATGCCTGGGAATTAAAGTGTTACCCGCTGAAGGCTGCTTGCTTTCTTCCTTTCTTCAGCAGAACTGGGGATCAGACCTTGTCCAACGCACGTGAGTGCGCTGCTGTCCTTGGCCCTGGACTTTTTGCATCCCTAGGGCTGTCTTTCATTACTGATTACTGTTTCTTCATTGCCATATTTAGAAAAAGAATGTGAGAATTTATGAGATATAAAATGACAAAGTATAGGGACATGTTTTAATCATATGTAATGTCTTTTTTTTCCCCTGAGTTTTGTGGATGGAACCTAGGGTCTCTGCATGCTAGGCAAGCCCTCTCTCACTGAGTTATACCCTAAGCTCTAATCTCACATAAATTTGATGCAATTTAGTAGCCAAGTTCCCTGGCTCTAGCTCATCTAAGGCCCGTAATGACTAATGACATCGGTTTGACACAACCACTTCTTTATCTGTCTGGGCCTCAGGAACTCTAGAACTTAGCAGCCACTGACCTGCTCCTTCTTTCAGTTTATTTGCCCCTGCCCCTGCCCCTGCCCCTGCCCCTGCCCCTGCCCCTGCCCCAGCCACCTAATCCCAACCTTAGCTGCCTGTTCCAAGCCAGAATTCTGTACCTGGCCCCTTGGTCGCTCCATTTCCATTTTTGGGAACAGTCAGCTCAAATTCACCATTCTCTCACTTACTGTTTCCTGAAAGACGATCATTCCAAAAACTGTTAAAATATTTTGTTCTTCTGTATAATCACAATCCTTACTTTCTGATTCTTAAAGTATTGAGTTATTTCCCCCTTCTTTTTCCCATTATACTGCCTAGTCGTTGGAATTATGGTGAGAGAAACTCATATTTAAGTTCATTTTAGTCTACTCTTTAGTCCCCTGTCCAAAGGCCCAGAGTAGAGGATATAAAGGAACATATTTGAATTCAGCATAAGGAGAATTTTTGAAACATTAGATATCTGATGCACGGGATTTGTGACCTTCTGTCAGGTGACCATGAGGGACAAGAGTGACAAAGGTCTCTGAAGCAGTATGTGTGTGCTGCCGAGTTGGGAAGGAGACCCTAAGTGTGAGCCGATTCACATGAACTTCAAGTTTCACCTGCTTTGCTTCCCTTGATCTTTAGGTGTCTGTTGCTGTCCCCACAGCAGTCATTAACCAGGAGAGGAAGCTCTGAGTCTTTGGAGGCTGTCTGTCCTGTGGCCAACTTTGAACATATTTTTTTCTCTTATAGCATAATTGAGTTTTAACAGAATATTGATTATGATTGATTGATTGATTGATTAATTCTGAGACAGGATCCCTCTCCATAATCCAAACTGAACTCAAACTCATGATTCTCCTATTTCAGCCTCCCAAGTGTGGGATTAAAGGAGGGTGCCCCCGTACCATGCTCTTCACAGCATTTTTCAGACTCTTCTTTTGTCTTTATCTAAGAAGTACTTTTTCCTTTTTCCTCTTAAATACAATATCAGTTTCTCCTTGCGTTGTGTTATGGTTTTGGTTCCATTTATTCATGGCGTGTGGGAAGTTACCTCTTTAAAATCCCTAGAATTTAGCTCTAGGAGGAAGAGAATTTCTTCCTGTTTTGTTTGTATTTCTTGTCCGGCACCGCCATGCTGTCTTGTGTGTCTTGGTGCTCGTGTACATTTCCTGAGGGAGCTCTCTGACTGGGGAAAGTTCCTAGGGGAGGGGACAGGCCCCTTACTTCTTACAGGACTTCCTCTTACAGCCAAGCTTTCTGCACTGGCCACCTGCCTGTCTGTGGGATGTGGCTTCCATACTTGAGCTCTCCGAAGTGCTAGAGAGGCTCTGTGTTGGAGACATGGGTTATAAGAGGAAGAATCTTTCCAGGGTGCTCAGGAACAATACCAAAGGGAAGCAGAGGCCTGAGGCAGCAAGCTCTGGCCCCTCCCAGGAAGCCCTCTAATGGGCTGCGGTGAGAGGGGGACAGGAAGGGTGTGTGCTGCCTGTGACAGCTGAGTCTTCCCCTTTGGTCAGGTCAGAAAGGAAATGTGCAGTGAGTCACATGGGGACAGTAATCTGTCCCCAGTCGGGGGCTAGGTCCCCTGTCTGTGGAAGTGTGTAGATGCAATGAAGGAGCCCCGAATGGTCTGAAGGATGCGTTGTGATTCCCGGAAAATGAGCAGTCGGCATGAGGAGAGTCCTGTCTGGTTCCGGTGATCTAATAACATCTCTAAGTAGGTGCCCCGAGGGTAGGTCTGGGTTTCTGGTTTCCCTTCTAGGTGAGTGGAGCAGGGAGGTAAGGAGAACAGCATTTCCTCTATCTCAATGCTAGGCAGGTTTTTTGAGAAGGAAACTTTAGGTCTGAGGAATTTCACAATGAGGTACAGTAAGCCTCTTGTGCTGGCTTTTGAGAGTATCAGGAGGATGCACATTTAGTGAAACTGTGAACTTACTCTCCTCTTCCTCCTCCACTTATTTTTTAGTCTCCCTCTCTGTCTCTCCCTCTCTCCCTCTGTCTCTCTGTCTCTGACTCTCTCTGTCTCTGTCTGTCTCTCTCTCATACACACACACACACACACACAATATTCCAGCTATGGTTCTCATGCCTTCAAAGGCCAGGCTGAGTGTTTGATTCTCTTTATCATCATGACACACGGAACAATGATCTCAGGTAGAGGACCTCCAAATGATATTGGGGAAAAATGACCTCCTGATCTGACCTGGGACAAGTTCGTGGATGAATGAATTTTTTAGAAACAAACAGAGGTTATGAGCAGAACATACTTATTGAAAGAAAGCTTTTGTCCAAGAGAGAGGGACAGAAGGGGGGCCAAGTGGGTTGTCCCCAGGAAGCTGTCTTTTCCAGGAACTTTTATAGAGAAAAACCATGTGGTGAGGTGGGTCTAAGGTGGTGGAGAACATGGAAACTCACTTAGGTGGGCATGAGGTGAGACAGCACTATGATCAGCCAATGAGTCTACAAGCACCATTGCTCAGGTAAAATTGATTACATCCAGTACCAAAAGGGGAAGCCAGTCACATAGCAAGGAGGCATGAATATAGGAAAGGGTCTCTTCCTGTTCGGGGTTGGGTTAGTGATTCATTTGGGCTCTTTCAAGGTGATTGATACTTATTTTGAATGTCAATCACCGATACTCATCCCCAGGGAAGTATGTGACTGTATTTGTTTCCTTTTGTCTTGAGGTTTGGCCCATACTGGAGTGTCTGTCTCTTCCAAGTTGCAAAGTCACCTTGTCTTCCATCTTGTCTCCTTGAGGACCTGGCCCTTTCTGACTGCCTATAATATTTCTATCTAATTCAGCTGCCTACACCAATCAAGCCTTTGTTAGAGCTCATCCTGTGTCGTGGCAGCACTGCGAGCCTGTCCTGCGCATTCTCCCATGCATGGCCGATCTCGCCTTCCTGCCTGGCCTGTTTTACTCATGCTCTTGCTCCCCATATCAGTTCCACCCCCTTTCCATTTTCACCAAGCTCAGCCCTGTGCCCTGCAGTGCCACTTGCAGGGGACACACTGTCCTGGTCTATTCTCTTCCCCGAGGCAGCCTCCTTACATCTTGCTGCCTCACCTGCCAGACTCTGGCCCTGATCTGGTTGTGAAGCAGCTGTGTAGGCTGCCACCTACTCCCTCCTTCCCACTTGCCTTGCTTGCCCTGAGGTGACTGAACTCTGTCACCTTCCTGAGACATGCTGCACTTTTTATAGTGTGAATCTTTGGCCCGGACTTGAGCACTGCATCCTGAGCCTTTCTGATGCAGGCTCCCATCCTCCGTCCCACTCGGTACATGCTCTAGCCTGTGTGATCACTGCCAGCTCTCCCAGTACAGCAGGCTCGGGCCCAGCCTTATAGCCTCACACTCACTGTTCTTGCCATCTTGCTAAAGATGCCCCTTGCAGGTGCTTTCCCTAAGAAGCAGCCAGGACAATAGGTGTCCGATGCAGGGAGCTTATGCTAGGCTGCCGTCTCATCCAGATGGGCTTTTGTAGATGTGGCCTAATTCTCCCAGCCTCTAACTTCTAACACACAGATGTTTACAAAGTCCCCAATTTCTGACCCTTAGCTCTTCCAAGCTATACTCAGTGATTTTTTTTTTTTTTTACTTTAAGTTGTTGTTTTGCTCACCTAATTTCCAATAAAGAAGTCCCGTCTGTCGCAAAGGGTAAGAGAGCCTGTAGATTGATGCTCCCCTTAGCTCTGCAACCATGGCTTCAATGAGTTTATTAACTATGGCTCCTGTTCTCCTAAGAATATGTCATATATATTTCCCACCTCATTTGAGAATTTTGTGAAGTGAGTTAATTCCCTCCAATACCTACAAACAGCTATAAACCTGGATATTTTAAGTTTTATATATGAGCTACCACCAATAAATACATACATACATACACACATACAAACGAAGGCCCAGAGATGGTGATGTGTTCAGCCCAGGTCACACCAATAACACTATATATGAGAGGGGACCTGCAGCAAAGGAAAGTGCAGGAGGAGTGACAGTATCCCCCATTCCTTTCTAGGCGTCTATATTCAGTTATTTGCTTCTGGATAAATGCTTCTTCTTCATGTCCCAGGTTAGTTTGATGAGCCAGTGTATAACGCAGGGTAGGGCATGCACGAGGCCCTGGTTACTTCCCCAGCACCACAATCCAGAACAAAACAAAGGATTAGCTGGCAGTGCTGTGCTGACCAGGTCTCTGCCAGGGACAGTCCTACAGTGCAGTGTACAGCCTGTGGCTCTGGGTGCAGGCTCTTGCAAGCTTCAGGACTCGCTGTCACCTAGATCCAGCGCATGTGTCCTGAGATGGAGCAGTGGGAAGCCCCCTTCACTGGAGCATTTGTTCACCCTCAATGAGGGCCTGGGCCCCTTCCCTCTGAGATGCCTTATTGTTTTGGTTTCTCCAAGGCAGCAGTAGAGCCTGCAGCTTGGATGAGAGCAGAAGGGAGCATCTGGGGTGGGGGTCAGGGCAGCAGGAGCAGCGACACTCACCTGGAAAGGCCATCCCTGTCTCTCTTACCTGGTGAAACTAGGTGACTGATTAGCATCTCTCCCTCTGGCTTGGAATTTTGCCAGTGCCTGCAGAACAAAGCTGGAGAATAGAATCCCTCTGATGTCTTTCACCTCTCAGGCCTGGATGCGTCACTGAGGCTGGAAAGTGAGCAGTGCATCTCGGTGGCAGTAGAGTTCCCAAGTGAGGGGTGGCCACTGGGCTGAGGCCCAACCAGAAGAAAGAAAATGTATGGAAGTGGACACTGGGGATCTGGGCTGCTGACATGGGGAGACAATGTAGGCCTTGTAGTTCTTTCTTTTCCTCTAAGTTTACAGAATGTAATTTGAAATTTTCACATGGTCACAATTAAATTGTAGCTATTAAACACTCCCTTGATCCAGGTACTTTGTCTGCCTCTAATTTGAAGTGTTCCTAAGCCTCGCTGTCTGAGGTATGGTGGACAGGTGGAAAGAGCTGTCGCATTAGACGCATCCAAGGGTCACAGGTGGGTGCCAGCAGGCACAGAGCTCTGGAAAATCTGCTCTATATGGCCAGATGGGTGCTACAGCCGAGGCCAGTGCCAGCTGAAATGTCGTCCTCTGTGTGGCCAAAAGCTGTTGTCAAAAACAGAAAAGCTGGCTCCAATTCCTCAAATCAAAATCCAGCCCAGCACTTCCAGAGCCAGCTGCTCGGGCCCCTAAGGTGAGCTCTCGGGTCCCAAGTTGACCTCCTGTGTCCCAGTGCAGCCTGCCAAACCCTTGTGGTTTGTTCCAGTTGCCTTTTAATAGAGGAAATCTCTGCAAAATTCTGTGTATGGTTCCAGGAACATATTTTTATTGTTACAATAAAGTATCATCATGGCAATGTAAATTCAAGGCTTATTTCTTCACTGCAGGTAAGACAAACATAAGGTAGCAAGTACCTGTTCCTTAGCAAGTTAAGACAGTCTTTGGGTTTGAGCAGGGAAGCAAACACAATGGCAGAGCATGCGCTGAGCATGCGTAAGTCCTGGGCTCAGTCCTCAGCAACGAAAGAAAGAAAAAGTCTTCACTCTCAAGGAATTTATATCACATGTATGTATACGTACATGCCACCCAGTGAACATTCCTATTCTTTGAACTTGAAAGTGAACCAATGAATATTCATGGTATGACTGAAAGATACAGTAAAGGCCTCCCTTTTTAAAGAATTTTTTCTATAAAAGACCTATTTCCATTACTTCCCTTCACAATTGTCCCCCTTTAAGCAGCAGTCCCATTTTTATCACACTTTGTAAAGACACTCACAAAAGAGGACTTTCAGAACTGCTTCAAAGAGTGACAAGACTGATAGGATGTGTGAGTTCAAAACAATTTGTAAGGGATTAAAGGCAATGTGTCTTTTATGGTAATGAATGTTAAAACATTCAGCATATTTGTTGTTCACACTGCATATGTTTAAGTAACACACACATAGCTATAGGACATAGATGAATACATCTTAAGTATAATTAATAAGTTTTCTAGTATAACAAATCCCTTGGCAAGGGGGTTGAGTGCCTTAGAAAGGAACTGAACTTTTCACTAAAGAGTAGGTGACCAGGAGAAAATCATTACAACTTCAGCAGTTGAGAGTGAAGAGAGAAGATGGGTTGGCAGGCAGGAGATGAGGTCTTGCTGTGATGGAGGTGCTTGGGGAGAGGTATGTGCCCCTTGCTGTGCTGTGGCCTACTGAGGAGAAGTAACTCCTCATGGATAGGAGGACTGTTCCTAAGAATCCCAGGCTTTCAAGTTATGCATTGAGGTTGTGCCTGTGACCTGGGCCCTTTGGCCTGCTTGCCACTAAGATGAGCGTAGTTGGGAGAACGGTGCTGTACCCGGCCCCAGGATGACCACATCCTACTCTACAGAAGCTGGGTAGGTGAGGCTACATGACAAGAAGGGGTTAAGGTTACTCATTAGCCATGTTTGGCATAGAAAGACTTTCCTGAATTTTCCCAGGGGACCAGAGCAATCAGAGTGCCACTTTGAAATGAAGAAGAGGGTCAGGAAAGTGGAGGGACACACATGATGACAGTATCCTTGGCCATTGCAGCCTGGAAGTGGTACGAGCCAAGGAACACAGGAGGCCTCTGGAGCTGGGAAGGGCAAGAGGATGCATTCTCCTGTGGAGGTCCAGGAGAAATATGGCCTTGCCAGAGCCTTTATTTTTAGTCCAGCAAGACCCACTTCAGACTTAAGACTTGAAAAGTATTATCATTGCGTGTTGTTTTAAGCCAAGAAATGTGTGGTGATTTGTTCCAGCAAGCCATAGTAAACAATGCAATATGGAAATCTGTCTTTGTTTTGGAAACACGAAGCCCTCTTACTCATTTGCATAAAGCAATTTGGAAATTTAAGGAATATGAATAAGTCAAGGGTGAATGCTGTCACAATTAATTCAGGCTTTTCTGAGCTAATTCATTTCACTGGAATGTTGTTCATTTTTATATCTTCATTGTCTAGATTATTGCCTGACTTATTTGTGCATGGAAAATCCAAAGTACCTACTTTTTAAAAAAATTCTTAATTCATGTAGAAATGTGCCATTATTATTAGAAATGTTTGATTCAGGCTTTTGTGGACAAGCAGTGTTTTACATTTTCATTCAGAGATGAGAGTGATTGTCATTGAGCCATGTTAACCTGAAAATCCCATGAGCTGTAGAATCTGAAACATGTTGAACATCAGCATGATGCCAGTTGAGGTAAATTCTACATGTGGCCCATAGGATGGGTCACAGGCAAAATGCAGACACCCTAAAGAATACTGTATAAAATTATCTTCAGGCAGTATGTACTTGAGTGCATGTATGAAACATAAAATGAGTTTTGTATTTTGGCTTGTGTCTCCCCCAAGGTAAGTTGTGATATATAAGAAAATATAAAAACATCTAGAGAAATTAAAAATCTGAAATAGTTCAAAGCCTTTCAGATAAAAGATGATGTGATGATTAATCTTAATTATCAATTTGATTGGACTGGGAAGCACCTAGGAAATTAGGAAGATATGCTCAGGGTCTGCAACAGAGGTCCACAGAGATGGTTGACATGTGGGACAGCAAATTGATGGGAGAGACCTGTCTGTGGTTGTGGGCGGCATCATCCAATATTGTGGCGCCCAGAGGCAGCACAAAAAGGCAGAAACCCACATCTGAGGTTCTCTTGCTGGCTCTCTGCTTCCCAGCTGCCCTCAGGGGCGCAACTTTGTCCACCAGGATGCTCTGCCTCATCACAGACCCAGAGATATGGAGTCGGCTGACTGTGGACTGAAGCCTCTAACACTGGGAGTGAAAGAAAACTTTTTCTAGTGTTTTAGTTGCTTGAGTAAAAAGTGAACACAGGGTACTCAGCCTGAACTTTCTTGAGATTTAGGAACCAGTGTCTACACATGATCGAAGTGTTAAGAGACCCTTATAAAATGTAGTACACTGGAACTTCAAATTGATAAAGAAGAAAGGAATTTATAATCTGTGAAATCCCATTTGGGAAATTTCTAATGTTTACTACTTTATGATTAATATGTTATTAATTTACTAATGTTGATTTATCTCTTCACTCAGTCTCCGAAGCAGTCTTTGCCAAGGTCCTGGTATGTGCCAGACCCCAGGGAAACACAGGTAAATAAGAAGATGTGGCATTTATCCCAGAGGAAGCCATATTTTCGATGAGAAAACAAAGTGAATAGATAATGACAGTGTGAAATAGCCAGTGTTAAAATAACTTCAGCTGCCAGGAGGAGGGAACTGCCAGCTCTGTAGGGAAAATGTGGCAGCAAAGGGGAGACGTTAGAACCTAATACTAAAGGACCTTGAGGAGATAAGCAAGGAGACACACATGGGCCACCTACTTAATACCAGGCTCTGGGGGTAACCCTGGGGGTGGTAATCTTGTTTGTTTTAATTTTTATCCTGTAGAAAACTATATCCTAGTTAAGCAACTTTGCAAAGACACACAGAGTGGGATTTACCTTAGACACTGTTGGCTTTAAAGCTGTGGAGCAGAGGTTAGCACATATTTCCTGTAAAGGGTCAAATAATATTTCCTACTGCAGGGGCCCTGTAGTGTCTTTGTAATTATTCAGCTTTTCCTTGGTAGCATGAAAAGATCATAGGTAATATGGGAATGAATAAATATGTGTGTATTCCAATAAAACTTTATTGACAGAAATCAGTCATGCACTGGATCTGGCCGGAGGGCTCAGCTTGCTGCCCTTGCTCTAGAATAGCAATGGCAAGTACCATTTTGTTTTGGAATTTTCTTGAGAGGGAACCTGTGGGTTTCATTAGTGTCTCTAGTGAGTCAGTGATGACTGGCTTTTGTCAGTGACAGTCTTGGAATGTATTATAGAAGCTCACAGAGAAATGACAGCAGACTGGATTAATAACAGAGATTCAGACTGCCCCATTTTTCCAGCATTTCACATCATCATGGTTAATATTTAACAGACCTCTGAGAAATCCAGATATAATACATCTTTAGGTCATTACAGAGGAGTCCAAAGAGAAAACCACACTAATCTAGTCTTGGTGGAGGGTTTGACATTGCGTGGGTATGTGTTTTAACTCTGAGGTTTTGCAAATAAGAATAGAGATGATCTTTCTGAAGCTGTTGGGAAAAAATAAGATAAATATCCAAACTGGTGACTGAGAAGAAGCTTAGTGTATAAAACCCTAATCCTGCTTTCTTCTGGAAAAAGAAACAGCTGGTTAGTGTAATAAGGCGAGGCTATGTGAAAGCAATTCTCAAGTCCAGATTAGAAAAAGGAGTATATCTTGACATCTAAAAACAACAAGCCAGAAAAGTCTATCTGACTCACTAATACTGTGGGAAAAGTCACTAATTTCAGAGATTTGAGTGAGGAATTCTTTAGAGTAAAACAGTGATCTTTTTTAAAGACGTCTTTCCAGGAGGCAATCCTAAAAGGTATAGTGTGGTAGAAAAGCTGGAAAACCATTAAAGGACTTTAAAAATATTACTAAAAGGAAAGCCTCGACCACAAGTTAAATCACCTCTGCCAGCCCTACGTGACTAAAAGGAGATTTTGCTCATGGCTGATAGAGGAGAGGTGGATGAGTAACATTTATTTGGGGGAACTAATTTCTTTTGAGTAAAACTTTTAAAAAATGAAAAGCAGATGAAGTTTATAAGATAGTTTCAATGGCCCCAACTGGGTTTGAACATTTTCTCTGAGTTAGGAAGAGAAAAAAACTGTGGTTTCCAGAGGTTTCCATGCCCAGCGTTCCAAAGTGTGTTTTGATCTGGTTTCCCCGAGACTCTGCTGCTGCTTTTGGGGTTGAACTGGGGGAAGGAGAGGAAAGGATGGAAACTATGGAAGTTGATAACTTCTTGGAAGAAGCACATGGTAGCAAACTGCAGCTATTCCAATCAAAACAATTTGATCTCTTCCTTGTGTTTTGAATCCTGGGCACAAATCTTGTCTTGGATGAAACAGATGTGATTTTGGGTGGTGTGTAGCACTTTATAATGTGGAAGCTGAGCCTTGCTGGGCCTCCTGTTTGCACCCCACAATGGCTCACAGGAACCCACCCTGACCTGGCCATGTATTGTGTGTTGTTTCTGGCCTTTTGTACTTAGTTGTTATTTCACAACGTTCAGATATATAAATCTTAGAGCAGAGAAGAAAATACTCTATAAAGCAGATGAGTGCTTTCATATGAGTTATGCCAAATAAATAGTTTTAGTGTTTCCCTAAAACTTCAACATGTAAACCCATTAGAGGCTTTTATAGTTTGACTTCTCTCTCACTGAGCTTTATAATGAAGAGTATCCATGCTCTGTACATTTTTGTTGGCATTCATTTGTTTTAGCAAGAGTTAAATAAGGGGGATCTTTGCCCCATGATACTGGCCGTATTTGACAAAGCTTTGCAGCTTTATGCCAGAAATCTTTGTTTCCTGGATATCCCAGTGGTGGAGAGTGTTAGTCAGCTTTGCACTACTATAACAAACACCTAAGGTAACCAATTTGTAAAGAGAAAAGCTTTATTTTGGCTTAGAGTTTTAGAAATTTCAGCCCAGGGTCCTTTGCCCTCATTACATGGGTGTATGCATGCCCGGCAGAGAAGCAAAAGGGAGACAGCAACCAGGGTCCCCAGTCCCTTCAGAGGACCTGTTCTTGATGACCTGAAGACTGCCTGGGAGGCCTTGTCACCTGAAAGTGCCACCACCTCCCAGTAGTGGACACTGGGGGCTGAACCGTGAATAGTGGCCCTCTGTGGAGCACTGATCTGAATTATAGCAGGAAGTATAAAGTTTCTCATAGAGACCTGTTTCTTAGCTGTACACAGTCAGTGGTCCAGTTGGTAGAGATGCTACTGCAAGATCAAAATAATATCTATACTAGGCCTGAGTGAACTATTTTTATTGCAAAACTTAAAAAGTCTTAAGCTATAATGCTATTATACTCACTTTATTAGCTGCTTGATACAAATGTAATATGCATTTTCCTGAAATTCGGATCACTATTGCTGAGTATGCAGCCAACCTGCTCCCTCTTAGTGTCCTTCAGCTCCATCAGCCATACCCTAATTCACATGGACCCTGTCTGTCCACTTGTCACCTCCTCCATGCTCACCACCTAGCTCAGGGCTCGCATTTCTACTAGGATGGCTGTGGTGGCCATCTGTCGAGCTCTGTGCTTCCTCCTGCCCAACTCATTAGCCCACTCCTAAAGTTTGCTTTCCATGGAGCAACTAGAGCAAATCTTTAAAATGAATCAAAGTCAGGGTCCCGCCTTGCTTCTACCCAATAGGGGTGCCTGACAATTCTTAGAATAAAATCCAAAGTCCTTCTCTGGCACAGGGCCTGTATAGTCTGCTCTCAGCTCTGCCTGGCCTGCATCATGTCTTACTGGCTTCTTGGGCTCTCCTCCCTTTCTTCGCTCACTCCACTCTGGTCCAAATGGCCATCCTACCAGTCCCTTGGACATTTTCCTCATACTCCTTTCTCAGGAGTTGAGAGTTGCCTCCCTCCAGACACTTGGAAAGCCTCGTTCCCAGATCTCTGCTCCAGTGGTAGCTCCTATGAGACACCTGACCACTTTATTTAAAACAATCCCTTTCCCCAACCCCTCCTCCTCCCCCTGCCCACCTCTTCCAGCCTCATTTTTATTAGCTGATTTTCAGTCTGTTATGAATCAGTTCATCAGTCCATTGGCCTATTTATAATTTGTCGC
>PVKN010009517.1:0-11244 GCA_004027915.1 Capromys pilorides
CAAGGCCCCTAAAAACTGCACAAAATAGATGCTGCTTTCTATAATCTATTTTAATAATAATAAACAATGATTCTGTTACCTTGACTGGGGGTGGAACACTACATTCTTTTTACAGTCTGATTTTATGGATTGGAATATCTTTCTTTCCTCTATTTATTTGAAATAATTAGTCTAGCGATTACAAAACAGTCATAAATTTTTAAAGGCCTTTTTTCTCTCTCTTTTTTTTTAGACTAGCATTTTTTTTAAGTCCTTTATGTAACATCCAGATAATGTGATACTGTCTCTTTGAAGCACCCTGTAAACCTTTTAGAGATTTGAAGTTGGGTCTTGACTCTTAATGCATGTGGACAGTCGCGAGCGTTTATGCTGTCGGTGTGTCTGTGTTGGACAAAACAATCTGTAATCTACAGCAAAGTACATTCCGTTCACGGGGCACACCCAGGGGAATAAGAATAAAATGCTATTATGACTAAGTTGTAAACCTATGCACATCCCTTGCATTTCGGGCAACTTTATAAAAAAAGAAAAAGAAACTGATTTTTATTAATAATAATCATGTAGTGAAATGTGTTTGTAATTTTGTCTCAATTTAATTTGTTGTAAGGTGGGAGGGGGAATTGCTGGTTTCACCATTTCAGATCTGTGTTGTCTAAAAGTATCAATGTTTTAATTAAGCAAAGAAATGAGGATTTTTAATCTGTATGTAATTGTTTTAAAGCACCCATTTTAAGAGAAAATACTGTGCAATGAAGAAAACCAGTTTAGGCGTTTGCTATAAACTGAATTATTCCAAAAGAATAATCTATAACAGCCCTGTAAATTCCTTTAAAATGATGAACTAACAGGACAGTCTGACCAATTTTTTTAAATATACTTCCTTTTATGTGCTCAATAATCAAATGCCTTTGGGTCCTTCATTTCATTATAGGTTTGTTCAGGTTTCTAAGCTGCTAATCTTTTCCATTTTATAATTCATTAGATGCTCATTGACCCATCGAAGGCTCAGGAATGAGCATCAGCAGGCAGGATGACAAAGCAGCCTGCCTGGGCGCAGCCTGGACCATCCTGTCCCCCAGGGCCACCTGTGTGGTCTCTCCTTCCTCTTGCTGTAGCCCTTGGCACAGGGGATCATCTGTTCTTGTTGCTTGAGAGACATTCACCATCTCATCACCCTGCCATGAGATCCCATTCTTCCAGTACAGGAGATTCAGGCTGGGAGTGCCCAGCCTCTTTGCCAGGAGGTCAGTAGAATGCTTTTCCTTGGCATGTGAGGGTGTGAAGTGCTGCCGGTAACCTGCAATCTTTGTGAATGCTCCATCGTTTTTGCTTCTTGTAGGTTAGATGGACTCTGTCATTTTGTGCCTTGGCAGGATGCACAGGGTGTGTTTGGAGCTAACAGCTCCTTTTGAAGGGACTAAGAGAAGAAGGCATTTCTCCTCAGACACTGTCAACATGCCAGCCCTGATCCACCGCCACTACATCACCAATGTTTTGGTTTCCAATCTTTCCTGTCAGGGGCAGGATGGGTCTGCAGGTTACTGACCCAGTGGTAAGTGAGCTACTTGTAGTGGGCCCCACCGTGGGGTGACAGACACACCAGAGGCAAGCCCTGCAGTGGTCTCACCCTAGATGGAAAGACACACGTTCCAAAGAGTTATTTAGAGCTGTGGTAGGACTGACTGAAACCTGACAGATACCAAGGCCAGGCAGTCCGCCCTGTAGCAGCCCTGGCTCTTCTCGGTGTCACAGTGCCCACACTACCTCTTTTCCAGGGAAGCACAAAGAAGAACACAACTGACACATGGGAAGTAGGGCTGCCCCTCCCTCTGGTAGAAACCTCCACATCCCTGCTTGCTTTCTGCAGGCTCAGAGAAGCACATGGGCAAGCCTTGTTTTTGCCAGCGTGCAGATGGTGAAATCCCTGCACCTACAACGCATCAACTGTTCAAACGGGTCATCTGTTCCATCCCACTAATACACATCTTTCTAAAGCAGTGTCTCTATGACCCAGTAGAGAATACTTACATTTCTGAATGTTGAATAATTTCAGTGCATTGCTGCTGTACTACAAATGTCCAGTAAGCAATCAGAAAATTACTCCAAGCTTCTTTGCTGCCTCCATTCTATCAGCAGAAACCTTTTCTTTTTCCTTTTAAAGACCACAGCAAATGATTGCATTACTAAATCTTATCAGTCATCAATTGAAGCACTCCACAGAACCATATTCTAGAGGTGATCCCCGCCTTCAGTCCACTCCCCATGGCAGAACAAGGGAGTATTTGAATGTGTTGAGTTTTTTTTGTTAAAAAGATGAACTGTCCTGATTTGCTAATCATAAGACAGCAATTAATTTGCACAGGTAGCATATTCCATTTTAACACTGAAAAGGAAAATATCACTCAATTTATTTCATCTGAAAGTTTCCTACTGTCGTTGTAGCTTTTTTAGAGGCAATTAAATGTATCTCCTGTCAGGTGAGATGGTTTAAAATATCTGCTCAGAGAGGAAGAGAAATGGTTGACCTACTTTTTGCTATTTGCATTCAGAAGGCATCCTCCCAGCCCATCCTATTGGTGGTGGAAGAGCTAATGACATGCAGAGTTCCTCACCACATGGAGAATTGTAGGAAGTGTCCCTGTCCCAGTGTCCACCTCCTCCTGCCATGACCTGGTCGAGCAGACCAAGCCTTCCTCTGAAGCTATATTACCTTTGCAAGCCTTTGATCTCCATGTTCCTTTGTTTTTAAATTGCTTGTAGTTATGTCTTTACTAAGGCTTCAAGTTCATTCCTTGCAAAAGTTAAGTCAATCAGGCTACCTTCCAGAAAACTGGACAAGGGAGAGTCGCAGAGTGCAGACTGACCCTGAAGGGCAAGGCAGGCCAAAGTACATTTCAGATCAGTTTCTTAACTTGAAGTAAAGGTAAGCTTAGCTTTCTGCTAAAGCTACCGAGAGAATGGATGGATTAGTAAACTCTTCAATAAAAACATCTCTGGAAAAAGGAAAAAGCGCATAGCAGCCAGCATTGCAAAAGCAAGCCCCCTACAACCCTCATCCCTATCATCAAACTGGTGTGCATTTTGTGGTTTTCACTTTTTCAGAGCTGAACACAGCCTCCTCAGGCCATCCTCCTTACAAGGGCTTACAATCCTGAGGCTCCCTGTGACTGCCAGAGGGAAAAGGCCTCTGAGTCTGTCTCTTGTTCTGCGCCTCATTAATTCTTCTCTCAGAGATCTTGCTTCTTCTTCGTGTGCCTTATGGAAGGGCTACACGCTGTGATCTCTACTCATTTCATTGGGTACAGCTTTCTCTTTCCTGACCCCTTGGAAGACAGGGTTTCCTCTGTTCGGAATCTCCAGTTAGAGGACCAGACTGAGGCTGGCTGCATGGTTGGCTCTGCCGACTCACATCCATACACCTTAAACCCGGTGATACAGCAAGCCTCAAGATGGCCCAGCCTAGGGAGTGAACTTCAGCTGTCACATCCAACCAAGAAGCGGGGAAAGTCAAGAAGAGTGTTTTCTACTATTTCCCCATCTGATCTTTTCCCTGGTGCCCTGGGCTACAGTAGGTGGGCACACAGGGACCCCAGAAATAACAGTGAGAAGATGATAACATCATCTCTAGAGCAGACACCCCCAAGTCTAGCTCTTCCAGGGGAAAAAAATTCTGAGTTCCCACCACCTCTCACTTGATCCTCCATCAAGTCCCCTGAACCTGTGCAAATGGACTGAGCAAAAGAAAATGGAAAGAGATATTTGCAACCACACAGGAGTCCCAGTTTCTGGCCCCAAGCATGACTCCATCTCTATGTACATGCAGAAACTTGGAATTTGGTTACCATTTCGAGTTAGCTCCATTCTCTCTGGAGCATGACCATGGAGACATGCCAGTGTTCTTACCGATGGAGGCCTACGGTGACTGTCCTGGGCCCAGGGAAAGTAAAATCTTTTGAAGGAGTTGTGCTTGGGAGTAGAAATAGGCATTCCTCCACCATGGGTAGCCCCACCTATTTTTTTCATTTGGAAGAAATCAAGAACTGGGGGCACTGATTGCCAGTCTTAGCTGTGCCCGGAATGTCCTCCATGCAGTGGGTGGCAGCTCCCAGGTGCAAAGGCTGCACTACCTTCACTTGCTAAGACCAGAACATCATGTTTCATTGCAATGTGGGCGCATCGCCGTTCAGACTCAGTTCTAGGGTGGTTTCGCATAAAGTTTTGCCAACGTTTTCTTTTTTCTGTATGTATTATTGCCTTTTTATAAAAGGTTTTGAAGTATTGTCTCAGTGATAAAAAAGAGAGAGATGTTAATGGTTGTTGTATATTTCACCGTATCCAATTGTAAGTATTTGCAGGGTACAGCAAAGCCTTAGCTTGCAAGAAGAGCTGAAGGGATTGGAAAGGTTCGGATTCTTTGTAAATGTCCTGCTTTTCTTTCTCTCTGTGTATCTATTTAACATGCCTTAGCACACGCCCTTCTGTCCTGATCCCTCAACCACAGTGCTGGTATGCTGCTAGCGCAGTGCAAGTGGAAACCCTAATCAGTTATCTCGTGTGACAGGGAAGAAGAGAAACTCCATAGTATTCTTTGTAGAATATACATACCTGTAGGATGCTGTGTAATGGGAAACCATAGAATTTGGGCTCTTGTCATTTCAAAGTTGGAGAAATGTATGAATAAAATGTATAAAACATGAAAAGTCAGTTGTCTTATCAGATTGCAGGGCAAACAGCTCGGGAACAAACAATGTGAGAGTTAGGAGAGGGATGGCCCAGTTTCCGAAGACCTCTGTAGCATTTTTCTCCAGGCAGGCTTCACAGATCTCCTCCCTAAGGACCAATGGAAGAGGAGGCAGCTCCTGCTCTCCCAGAGGAACATGTCCCAGGCTCTTATTATCCAGCCAGGAAGTCTCCGTCCTCCGCTAGGCTATAACCTCCACAGAGAGCAGCATAAACCTAACTGCTCGCATTTGATTGCAGATTTAAAATAGCTTCAGATTTCTATAAAAAAAGAAAAGTCAAGTTGTGACATCTGCTAGAAATAGAAGTCTAAATTGATTTTAGTGATGTAAGCGTCACAGCACAGATAACATGGCCCTCATGTGACATTTGTATCAAAAGCTGTAAAAGGAAGCTCAGTGTTGTCTCTCTGCCCAATGACACCTTCGCTGTTCTGAGATTTCATTGGGTCTTGGCTGAGTCTGCCATGCTCGCTACTGCCTTCGCCCAATGCTTTGCTCATGTGGAGGGCCACAGCAGCTTCCTGTGTTGCATACAGCACCAGAAAACGCCAGGTTTGAGTGTACTTGCCTGGCTCACTTTAAGAAGAAGCCATAGTAAGGAACCATAAAGCAGGAGTGATTATTTTCTATACTGAAATTTTACACTATGAAAACTATAGAGAAGAACCGAGATCCCACTCAGATGCAGCAAATTGAATTTTCCTGGTCTTTTGATTTAGAGAATTGCAAATTGTCTTCCTACAGATTTCTCACTGTAGAAGTACAAAAGACAGAAAGTATAATGCTCTCAACAAGCTTTTCCTGAGCATCATGGTATGCAAGACACATGAATATGCCATTATTAAGCTAGTAGAAATAAATATAAGCATAATTCCTTTAAGGCACATGCATGTCAGTATTAAGCCACTAGAAACAAATATGGATTTTTCCATTTTACCCTGTCAGCCGCAATATGGTAAGCTGAATAAATAACACTGGGTATCATCTCATGAACTCTTCAGCAAAGACTGGTGATCTGCAAGACACGACTATGTACTATATTAGTGCATAGTAGCTGACAGTGACCTTGAGTCCTTGTGTTCAAGGTCACAGAGGATGGCAAGCTCCCTGAAAGAATAATGTAGTAACACAAGCTAGCAACCCAGCCTAAGGGGAATGGGTGCTCTGGAAGAGAACGTTCTAGAAGGTAGCATACGATTTTTACAATGAGCAACTACACCAGACATAGAGACTGAGGATAAAATCCCATGGTTCTAGCCATGTAGGGGATGAAATTGCCCCACCTGTTCCTCCCTCTGTTCTCCAGAAAGTGAGACCCAGAAGCCACTTTTGCTATAAATGTGTTCTTAGTTCAGATCACTGAAAGTTCAGCTACTGCTGGTGCCTTCCTTGCTCCTTGCTACCAGAGTGCTCTGTTAGGTAACTGAAAGGGAACACACAGGAGATAGCCTGCTGGGACCTTGCAGATGGCTCCAGGCCTACAGGGTGTCACCCAGTGATGGAGATGGGGAAATGGACACCACACTGAGCAGGTCGGCCACACATCACCAGCTTTCCACACAATGCCCCCAGGACCTTCTGGGGTGGAGGGAATTCTCTCCTTTCTCATTTGGGCTGGTGGTTAGAGTGGTGTAGACAAGGATCAAAACACATCCAAGTGAATGCCTAGGATATGTACATTTTACTTTATATACAATATATCTGGTTGTAGAAAAAGAAAAAAAATTATCATTTCACAAGTGCCAAAAAAAAACCTGACAAACTTCAACACCCAGATCTAATTTTAAAAGAAACAAATCACCCAAAAACCCTTAAAATCAGGTATGAAGTATCCTGAGCAGATAAAGAAGAGCTACTTCAAGCTACAGCCAATATATTACACCTAAAAGTGACACAACAAATACACTGAAATTGCCATTATTCCTAAATAACACACATGATCTTCACAGAACAATTAAGAAATATGGGTAAACAAAAATGAAAAAGTAGATCCAACTAAATTCTGCCACACAGACCAGAGCTACCTGTATGTATAAAGTTAGTGTAAATCTAAACAGAAATGTACATTTTAATGCAGTCAGAGACCTCCTGACTGCATTATTTACTTGACATCTGTTCCTCCCCTATGATTATTCACTGTTATTTTTTCTTTTTTAATACAGGGTCTTGCTAAGCAGTTCAGGTTGGCCCTGTGCTCACTTTTGTAGCCCCCAGGCTGGTCTTCAACTCAAGGTGATCCTCCTGCCTCAACTTCCCAAGTTCTGGGATTATAAGTGTGTGCCACCAGGCCTGGTTCCAGGGCAACACTACATACAGTACAGGGGATCGAACCCAAGTCCTTGCATTTGCCAGGCAAGCACTTAGGCCACTGAGCTATCTCCACAGTCTTTACTGTTGCTTTTAAAGCAGTGTCTGAAAACAATGACAAGGAAGCACTGGGAAAAAATTGAGGCCAAAGTGTACACATTTTATTTATTTATAAGATTGTGTGCCTTGAGATTCCAGTATGAGACAGCCATCTCCATAAAAAGCAGCTAGTTACAAAACACTCAGAAATCAATAACGTTTTTATCTATTAGCAATAAAGTAAGTCACTGTAATTGTAAAAAAAAAAATGTGGTTCCCAACTGCAACAAGTTCTTGTTGCAAACTGGCAAAATCCATGGATTCTATATGAAAAAACACAAAGCTGCACTGCAAATATAAAAGACTTGAATAAATAGCAATGTCCTTGGATGGAAAAACTAAATATTTTCATGGCATCAGTTCTTTCCAAATTAATGTGTGGGTTTAATATAAGACCAAATCAAAATTGAAGCTAAAATGTTTTTGAACCTTCACAAGATAGCTGTTCATCTGGACAAATGAACAGTGAGAAAATGAAAGGGAATTTTTGGTAAAAAGAGCAAATGAGGGTGAGTAGCCCTTCTAGAAGTTAATTTGTTCTCAAGCTAAAACACTTAAGGCATCTTATACCAAAGCTAACTTCACTCTAAATATTTAAATATGAAAAGTGAGATCAAATGAAAATATAACTAGGTTGTCGGTAACACTCTGGAAGGAAACATTTTAAGTTTATATGGGAGGAAAAAAAAGCAAATGAAAGATTTGGGGGTTTTATGTATTTGTATTTTATTCTTCAGGGCTGGGAGGGGAACACATTTTTATGAAAAAGGTATACACCACACACTGGTGAAGGAAAAATGTTTAGGAACAAATATGCTAGCCAAAGGGTTAATGGGTTTATTATGTAATGAACTTACACAGCCCGGTTAAAAATACAAACATTCCAGCAAATAAACAAAGTACATGAACACTTCACAGACCCCAAACAGAGCTGCTTGGGAGCTCCCATCCCATCCAGTGGGGGACATAAAAGTTGTCTTCTAGAAATCAGAGGGGACGGTATGAATACATCCTCAGTGCTACTGCTCTGCTCCAAATCATCTCAAGCCCTGAGGCTTGTCCGAGGGGACCACACAGTTCTTGTCCCCAAGGTGCCATGCAGAAGAAAATGTCATTTGCCTCTTAAGGAAAATGCTATCATCTTGAGCCTGAGATAATGATGATAAGTACTGTAGCAGATCCAATGTGCAGTTAAGCCACAAAAATTAATTAGGTACATGATGAAAAAAAAGTTAGATGGATACATCTGTGCAAACAAATGGCAATAATGTCTTGGATTTTAAATATACATGGAATTAAAATGAATGATAAAGGGCCATCCAGATAGCTCAGTGGACTAAAGCGCCTGCCGAGGCAGAGCACAGTGGGCAGGGTTTGATCCCCAGCATGTGCTGCTGGTCCCACCCCTGGAGTATGCTGAGACAGTGATGGAGACTGCACATGGCGGCGTGCACCTGTAATCCCAGCGCTTGGGAGGCTGAACACAGGAGACTCACTACCAGTCCAATCTACGTCATGAGACCCTGTACACTCTGTATGTAAATAAATAAATAAATAAAATGCATGATAATTCCAACACAAATCAGGAAGATTAACAAGGTTAATGCTAGGTCTTTATATGGTCAAGGTAGGAAGAATTAGCATTGGGAATCTAATACAAATCATTAAGAAAGACACTGACAAAGTAGACTGTTAGATATAGGATGTGATTGTCAAACAGTGGTATAATCCCAACACTCTAGGAGGCTGAGGAAAGAGGATCCCAAGTTTGGGCCCAGCATGGGAAAGTTAATGACTTAAAGAGCTTCTATCACAAAATGAATAATAAATAAAAGGCCTCTTCTCAGTGCAGAGGCCTTGTGTTCCATTCAAGTAGTTCCCTCAAAAAGAATGAATCAAATTACCAAACACTGAGAAAAGGAACTCTTGGGAAAACTGATGATGCCCCCCAAGCCTTTTTCCTGAAATGACGCTCTTTCAATTGCAAAAGTCAATGATTGGGTCATCATATGATTTTGTACAAAAATATTTCATTTTGGTTTTGTTTGTGTTTTTTGTTTGCTTCTTGTTTTTGTTTTGGTTTGGTTTTTTTGCTTTGTTTTGTTTTGTTTTGAGACAGGGTTTCACTATGCAGTTTAGACTGGCCTTGAATTCAGTAGGTAGCTCAGACTGGCCTCAAACTCAAAGCAATCCTCCTGCCTCACTCTCCCATGCTAGGATTATAGGTGTGCACTACCAGCACGAAAAATTTTTGCTATGTTTTAAACAATATATGGACCAAGGATATAGCTCAGTGGCATAAGTGCCTACCTAGCAAGCACAAAGTCCTGAGTTTAAACCCCGGTGCAAAACAAAAATACAATATATGAAATGCCATGCAGTGACTCCCATTTATGTTGCTCTTTTCCCTGTAGTGATTTAGAGGATCTTCAAGCCACATAAATATTTCATAACTATCTGGCCATTTGGGGAGACACCTGCATGATACCTCAGCAGCTTCTCTCAGCGAGAAAAACACCAGGAGTTGAGACCTGGCACAATTAACTGGGCACAGTGAAAATCTGCTCCAAGTATCTGTTTCCGAGCGAAAGGCACCACGCAGCTGTTTACTTAAGAAAACCAGCCCTACCCACGGGCCGGGCTGCGTCTTCATTTTTAACTAGAGCCTGGAACACTTAGCGCTAGTTAGGTGCTGAGGGGCAGAGCGCCTTCCTCAGCTTTGCCGTGAATTCATGGGGAACAGGTGCCTACCCCTCGGGCTCCTTACCACTGGGAATCACAAAGTGCACCTCTCTGGGCGGGGCAGGCTGCTGTGTTGGTTGAACCCAGATATCTTTGTCTTTGGCCTCCTTTTTCTGATCATCTTCCTTGACCCACTTCAGCAATCTATGTGGACTCTGGCTAGTATGCACAATAAGCACAGGAATCCTTTCAGCAAGTACCTTGCCCTCGACTTGTTTGTTGACACCAATACCAATAGCGTGTGGGGTAACACTGCAGACTCTTTCAGTTTTGCCATGGTAACATGTGTGGCATTCTTTTTGCACAGTACCCATTCCCTTGATGTCTACAACATCAGCCTTTTGTAGATTCATATGGATGTGGCCAAAGGAACAACCTACTGTTTTCTAAAAGGCAGAGAGAACATATACTGGGCTCCCCTCCTCTTTCCCTTTGTGCTCATCATTTGGCAAATTCCTGGAAGATGTCCATGCTGGCCAAAAGGCTATAAAAACATTTAATTAATTACCTTTTCTAAATATTACACTGGGGATGTGCCTCAGTGACAGAGCTCTTGCCTTGCATGGACAAGGCCCTGGGTTGGATCCCCAGCACCACAGAAAATAAATAAATAAATATTACAGAATATTTTTTAAAAGAGAGTACAAGTTAGAATTAAAACCAAAAAAAAATATGTCATACAGAATTCCACTTAACAAAAGTAATATGAATCTCACAGTATTTGTAATACATAGTGTTGCCTTCCAACCAGTTATTCATATTACCAGATATATGCATGTCTAATTGGAGGAAAAAAGAAAAAGGAAAGACCGGGGAGATGGCTCAGTAGTGTAACTGGCTGCCTGGCAAGCAGAAGCTCCTGAGTTTAATCCCTGATGCTGCAAAGAAAAAAAAAAGAATGGCCGGCAAGATGGTTCAGCAGTCTACAGCATCTGCTTAGGAAAGCTTAGTCAACCGCAGGGACAGTGGTTGAATCCCCAGCACCACATGCTGCGCCAGTCCCACCCCAGGGCAGGCTGAGCCGGCCATAAAAAAATAATAATAAAAACAATATCCAATAGCTTCATACTGTCTAATAAAATTAGCAGTAAACCAGGTGCAGGCATATAATCCCAGTATTATAGGTGGGAGGCTGAAGCAAGAGGATTGAAAATTCAAGTCCAGCCTGGGAAACTTAGTGTTTTAATGAGATCCTGTCTCAAAATACAAATAAATAAATAAATTTTAAAGAAAAAGGAAAGAAATGTGATTAAGATGAGGAAAAGCATAATCAACTGATAAAAGATGAAATGAATTAAGTATCATCTGCTCCTTTCCATAGACCAGCAGAAATGCACAACACAGTTTATAGAAT
>PVKN010009517.1:11344-23749 GCA_004027915.1 Capromys pilorides
AGATAGTTGTGAGAACTCTGAGTTGCTGGATCATTACAATATATATATATATATATATATATATATATATATATATATCCCACAATGTACCCCACAAATATGTATAATGAGTATGTGTTACTTAAAAAATTTCAAGGTATATTTTTAAAAATACTAGGTTTATGCAAGGTAACTATTCATTACAAAGAAGAAAACAGTAACTGAATAGTAGAGGGATCTGGAAGACATCACTTTATACAGTGATCACAGTGCAATGATCAAAATCAATAAATTCATGGCAGTTGATATGTTGCTACTATCTAATTTCAAGACTTTATCCAAGCTTTACCATTTGCCCCACCTATGTGTTGGGGTCCCTTCTTGGTTCTCGTCTCGGCCCAAGAAGTCTGAACTTACATTCCTAATAACCCGTTATTGGAATTCCACCAAGTTAATTCCAATCTACCACTCCCAGCACAACCCACGGTGATAATAAAGACACTAAAATGTATTTATACAATCAATGGGGAGCCAAGGGGCCCTAGGTCCAACCATGAAAACAGCTTCTGGAACCAAGAAGGCGACCCAGGCTGCACTCGGGCTTTATTCATTGGAGAAGGGGGAGTGGCTTGTGAAAGGGAATTTAAGGAAGAAGGTGCGCACTGAAGGCAATTTTGGGAAGGTGAGTTCTGAAGGGAATTGTGGGAAGAAGGTGAGCTGTGAGCTGGGCTAGGTAGAAGGCCTGCATTCACCTCTGCCATATTTAGAGGAAGTAATTTGTATTATGCTATTGAGATAGCATCTAATATTTTGGGGGTCAAGTGCTTCAGCTCTGATGTGTAATGTTTCAAGCCCCAGGAAGTCATAGCCTCTATCTCGAGGCTCGATCCCAGCTGACACCATGGAGCAGTGGCTCTTCATCCTGTTATCAGGGAAACATGCGTGCTATCTTCAAAATTTAACACCAGCACCTCGGCTAGACCAATAAGGCCAATTGAGATTTTGGGGTTCTGGTGTTTCAGCTCTGATGTGTAATCTTTCAAGCCCCATGAAGTTATAGCCTCTATCTCGAGGCTCAATCCCAGCTGACACTGTGGAGCATTGGTTCTTTGTCCTGTTATCAGGGAAACACACGTGCCATCTTCAAAAATTACCGTCAGCACCTCAGCTAGACCATTACACACTGCTTAAGGCCAATTGAAAGGATAGTGAGAGATCCTAGCCAGTTCTTTACATTTCAGTAAGAGGGAATAGGGTCAGGCTCAGTCAAAATGGAAACAGTCGCTTTTCTTTTAAGGAGAGCTGCTCAGGTGGTCCTCCACACCTATGTTCTTTTTCTGGCCCAGAGTCACACACTGTCATTAATAATCATGTCTCCCTCAGCCTGGGCCAGATTCCCAATTTTTCTTTGTCTTTCATCACCTTGACACCTTTGCAGAGCACTAGTCAGTTATTTGTTGAGCATTGGGTGCCTCTGTTATTTCCTCATGATTAAATTCTGATTAGCCACTTTGGTGCAAATCATAGACGTGGTGATGCATCCTTGGCACGAGTTGTCAATCTTTCCCACTTCCAACAATGTTAGTGGCCATGTTCTTGCAGGCTTCTGTGACCATTGCTATGGTTTGGATAAACATCCCCCAGAGGCACATGTGCTAAAGGCTTGGTCACTAGCTTATGGTACTATTGAGAGGTAGTAGAACCTTTAAGGAGTGGGGTCTAGTGAAAGAGAGGGGGTGCCCTCAAATGGAATACTGAGTCTCTGGCTCTTTCTTGTCCCTCCCTTTGCTTCTCAAACTCCACAAGGTGATCAGGCCTCCTCCACTGCATGCACCTGCCATCATGTTTGGCCCTGCAACAGCTCCAAATGCAAGAGGACCAAGCGACCATGGGCTGAACCCTCTGAAAACACGAACACAACTAAACCTTTGTCTTTTTAAATTGACTTATCTCCAGCACATATTACAATAATAGACACATTACTAACACGCCCATGCTGCTCTCTCAACTGAACACCACTCCTTGCCCAACTGGGACCCTGCTCACATCAGAGCCCAGCTCAAGCACCATTTCCTATGTGATGCCTTCTCCTGAACTCGAGGCACAGGTCTCTTTTGGCTTCATTGCCACAGGTTCCATCTGTCTACTATGTCTCTGTGTCTTATTTCCAAGCCCCAAGCAGCACAGTTCAATATACAGCACACAGTGAGCTCTTCATAAATGCTTACTGGGTGAAGATGAAATAAAGGTGACAGGAGGGACTCTCTTCCCACTGCTGCCCTGGACTTGCCTGTGGCTTTGAGCTTGAGCTGTCCCTTCAAAGAATCATAAAGTAAGCAGTCAATTGATGAACTAGAACTTGGTGACGTTGAAAAGTGGTTGTGGGGAATGGGACCAATCCCAGGTTTGTCTCTGTGAGTTCCTGCTCACCTAAATTCCTGAGATCTTCTCTGCCAATCCCAGCATGGGGCAAGCTCGGCCCTACTGGGGACTCTGTGGCAAAGTTACCCCCTCTCCAGACCCTCACCTATGGTACCTCTGCCCAACCAGGCACTGCCTCACCTTCCAAGGCCATTATTGCCCTGACCTGAAAGGCCAGTGCTTTCTCAATTCCTTTCTAGAAAGTGTTCACACTGCTATGAACTGTCCTGGCGGATGGCCAGGCTTTTTCTGCAATAGGTGGGCCGGGGCAGAGTACATAGCTCAGAGGTGGAGTACGTGGTTACATACATGACACCCTTGGTTGGATCCCCAGCATCCAAATAAAATTGTTTTTACCTTGTTATTTTCAATTAAACTTGGAAAAATGTATACTGAGAAAAGTTGTGCAGTTCTTACAGTGAGTGCTAGATGAATCCTTCGAGAGTCACCTGGTGTTTGCAGTTTCCCATTGGCTGTGACCCAGCAACCCCATGAAAGGTCCTCTTGCCATGATAAGAACTTACCAGGCCTGCCTTGGGAACATTTATTCTGCCTTTGTGGTTGTCTGCAGGATCCGGGGGAGGGAAACCACATCAGTGAGCAGCTCCTACTGTGCAAGAGGCACATATGCAGGCTGGGAGAGAAGTAGCAGCATGCCCACTTCGCATGTGCAGAAGTAGAGCCCTGACTAGAGTGGATCCTTTCCTTTAAGGTCACCTGAGAGAAATCCCAACTCTTACTCCCTTTTATGCTTTCAGAAACTGGTGTCCCCCATAGGGTAGCAGATGTAGCCATAGGAACAGGGAGAGTCTGGTGCCTTTGCCCAGACCCACATCAAGAGCACGCAAGCTTCTCCTTTCCTATATTGAGCAGATCCCAGCTTTAGCTGAGTGTATACTCCGATTGCTTGTCAGATCGCATCTGCCTTCCCTGTTCAGCTAGCTACATGGCCAAATGGGATCTTTAAAAATTATACTTCCCAGCCTTTCTTGCACTGTGCTTTGGCCATGTTACTAAGGTTTATCCAATAGGCTCTAAGTAGAAGGGTACATGAAACTTACAGAAAATATTTTTATTTTTTTTATGAGAAGAATATATTTATTAGGGAAAAGAAAGCTCCTATTCCAGAGAGGAGCAGGAGGAGGGTCCCAAGTGGATGGTACTCCCAGAAAATATTTTTAAATTAGTGTATGTTTACAATATGTATTAGTTAAGTTCATGTGGAGGAACTGGTACGTGTATATATAATATCTTGATCATTTTCAATCTCTTTACCCCTCTCCTTATCCACCTTCTCCAGAAAATATTTTTGGTAGAAGATGTAGTCTTATTTGTGCTCTTCCTCCCTCCCTCTGACTGGAACCTAGATGTGTTGGCTTGAGTTCTGGCCACCCTCTTAGATTATGACATGCCCGTGAGAATAGAGAACAAACACAATAGAATTATGACATATGAAGAACCTGAGTCCTCTGGAGTTTTCTGGAACATTGTGGTCACACAGGCTCCAGACATCCTCCCTAGATTTTATTTAGAGCTAATTTCTTTTCTTGCCCTTTTGTTTTGTTTTCTTTTTCAGGGTTGGAGATAAAAGCCAGGGCCTCAGCTAACTGGCATATCCATTGACCTGCCTAGTTATTGTTCTTTTGTGATAAAAACATTTAAATATCTGTCTTAGCAGCTGAGTGTGGTGGTGCACATCTGCCATACTGACTCTCTAAAAGGCTGAGGCAGGAGGATCACAGTTTGAGCCTAGCCTTAACTGAGCTTAAAAAGACCCTGTCTCAAAATAAAAAATAAAAAAGGGCTGGGGATATGGCTCAGTGCCCTCAGGATTCAATCTCCAGTACTAAAAAAAAAAGCCTCTCTTGGTAAATGTCAGGGATGTGACATCCATGAGCACCTCTATGCGTATTCAGGGCTTATGCAGTCTGTACAAGGAGATTCATTACATTCTTCTTAAGTATCAGAACTGTTGTGACCTTGACACCAACCCATATCCCCAGGCCCTGTTGGCCACCATTCTGCTCAGCTGCTAGGAGCTCATGTCTCTTAGCTTCCATGGAAGAGTGTGATCACGTGGTGTTTGTCTTTCTGAGCCTGCCCAATGCTGCACACAGCATCGTCCAGGTCCATCCATGCTGCAGCCACCTGGGACTTCAGCATGAAAGGCAAATAAACTCCTTCATCAAAGCCTCCGGTATTTTGGAGTTTATGTGAGCCCCATCTGATTTGAGCCTCAAATGGTGACTCATACTGCCTTGGCTCTGGTTGAGAGTGTCTCAGCTATTTCTACGCCTCAGCCCTCACAATAGCTCTTTGAGGCAGAAGGAATTTTCCTAATGAGGGAATGGAAGCTTCGAAACTCCCAAGGGAAGGCGAGACTAATGATGTCGGTGCTGTCTTTCCAGAAGGCTGTTTCTGCAGCTGCTGTCTTAATTGTACAAGTAAGCACTGTCATATCAACTGCGTGCCAGGGAAACCAGAAAGTACCAGTCATTCCTGGTCAGCCACAGCTGAAATGGCCAATGGGTTGCAGCAGCTTCATTTATCCAGAGACCAGCTATGCAGCAGAGAATGCTATTTTACAAGCTCCGAAAACACCCTGAGGACTGGGGTGTGGCTCAGCAGCAGAGCATTTGCCTAGCATGAGCAAAGCCCTGGCTGCCACCCCAGCTCCACAAAACCAAAGAGAAAGGGCCTGAGACCCATGCAATGCCCCCTCTTAGCTTGGAAGAGAAACATTTCAAAACCCCAGGCAACATATCTGACAATGCTATTAATAATGGACAGAGTTCTCTGTGTGTTCTGTGTTGCTGAAGAATTTATATCTCTACAGAAAGCAAAAAGTCTAGAAAAAAAATTGCTTTAAGAAAAATACTTTGCTGGGAGTGTAGCTGAGTGGCAGAGAATCATGCTCAGCATGAGGCTCCAGGTTTGACCCCTGGCACCACACACACAGAAGGTGAAACAATGTTTGCCTCTTTCCTGACTTTAGAGGAAAGTCTTCTATGCAGGAGTTTGATACAAGCTGTAGGTTTGTTGTAAATTCTGTACCAACTTGAGACCATCCCTCCCTGCCTTCTAACTTGATAAGCACTGTTATCATGAATGGGTAGGGGATGTTGTCAAATGCTTTTTCAGCATTCAATTCACATAATCATATAATTTTTCTTCATTAGCTTGTTGATATAGTAGATAGAATTGATTTTTAGATTTTGAATAAGCCTTGTATACCTAGAATACATTCCACTTAATGATGATGAACAAATCTTTTGGAATATTTTTTAAATCGTTTCTGCCTTCCTTGATGGCACATGCCTATAATCCCAGCACTCAGGAGGCTGGGGCAGGATGATCGCCATGAGTTTGAGGCCAGCCTGGGCTACATATGCAAGCTCACAGCCAGCCTGCACTACATAACAAGAGCCTGTCTCAAAAAAAACAAACAAACAAGTCCTTTCCTCTGAATTCCAATATTAGCTCCAGATGAGAAGTGCTGCCTTACTATCTAAAGACAGAGAAGTTTACTCAGTATCTAGAGCTTAGAGACCTGCTGTCAAATTCCAACTTTGCCATTTACTAACTCTGGAAACTTGACAAATGCCTTAGCTATTCAAACCTCAGTTTCCACATCCATAAAATGACGGCAACTGTGCCTATATCACAGAATTGTTATAAGAATTACATAAGAGAATTTGGTGATTTGGCATTGACTACTTACCTCACACAGAATTGGCTGTCAATAATGATAACCATTTGATTTCCAGAATAACAAGCTCTCTGGAGTAGATTTAGAAAAAATATGGAAAGGTGGTTGTGGTGAATTGCCAACTAGTGGCACCCAGCTAAACTGAACCAGCACAGTGCTAGTTGTGGAAGACCCACCTGAGGATTGTTGCCAACGACATAAAAAGGAGAACTGGCATGGAAGAAGTGTTGCTGTTGACTCTCCTGGAGAAGCATGTCACGCTGGCTTTCCTCATATGAACTTGGCTGGTCTCACTGTTGAAGCAGCATAGGTCCTCTCTGTCACTGAGGGTGGCACGGTTCTTTTTGGAGGAGCTCTGATCCTTCCTTTGAGCATTGCTTCCTGGCTCCAGTGCAGATCCCTCAGTCTGCTGGCACAGATCCTTCATTCTGCTGGCACAGACTTTCTAGCTTCCAATACTGACCTGTGGGCATTCCCAGGGCCGATCCTTGATATAGACATTGTCATGGGCTCTATGCCTCACATTGGACTTGTGGGAGGCATTGTCATGGTCTCTAAGTCTTCAGCTGGGCTCATGCAGGGCATTGCTGTGGGATCCAGGACCTTAGCTGGATTCTTTGGGTCTCTAGTGGACAGTTTTACTGCAATCTTTTATATTCAACTGTTTGGATGACTATTATAAAATAATCCTATAAATTACGTGTCCTATATTAAATTGTTTCCTTTGCAAACCATGACTACAATGGCGGTTAAATGTAATATTAGGAATAAGGCACAGAAGTGACATAATGGAGTTTATCCTAATGATCACAGTCTCTATAATCATTTACCCCTGGGCTATGGGATTTATTTTTCTTTTTCACATTATCAAGAGATTTAATAAGTATCACTGCAAGACATCAGGAGGGTCACTCAAGGACATTCTCATTAATAGTTATTAACTTAGTAAAGGAAATAGTCTCACCACAGGAGCCCAGCACTCATTAGTGGCCTGGGCTACACGTACCAATCACCCTGCCTTTTCAGGCCAAAGAGCACCTTAATTATAGTTCCTAATTGTCCAGGTGATCTTCCAAATTTCCAACCTTACTTCTTTGGATCTAACTGTGTTTTTAAATAGAGTACTAAAAAAGGCAAGTTCCATTTCCTTGTGGCGATTAAGAACTAGCAAAAATAGAAATGGAATCCTGCACTTTACTTTCAACCACACATTCTTTGAAAAATAAAAAAGGAATCAAATTGATCTATGACACTGGCTTAACAGTCACAATTGTACTCCGCAGGAAAAGATGCTGACATTTCCTTACTTCGTTGTTTTTTGGGTTTTGGTTTTGGTTTTTGCTGCCAGAGATGGAGCCCAAGGCCTCCCAAGTGCTAAGCACACACTCCACCACTGAGCTGCACTGCAGCCCTGGTGCTATTATTCCTTGACGCTGCTGGCCACTACTGATGTCATGACCCACTATGGAACTCCAGTAAGCCATAAGGGCCTCAGGGTTAGGAGGGAATCTGGGCTCACAGGGACCTGGGTTAGCCCACTGGGAAACAGCAAGGAGACAGTCCCACAGGCTTCCCTACGGGTTTGTGTTGGCTGTGAAAACAAACAAACAAAAAAAAAACCCTTTTTCTCTACTCAGGATCATAGCTGTAAAAGCAGTGTTTCAAGGGAACTCCCCTGAAAATCACATGTGTTTGTATAAGGGCCTCTGCACTTCCTCTGCTTGGAATACAAATACAGGGAACAGAAGTAACATTCATTCAGGAACCCAAGTTGGCCAATGGTGGCTAAGGTTTGCTCCAGCCTGTAGCCCAAGCCACAGGGAGGCAGATGTCGATGTATTTTTGAGACCAGGGCTGTGTGTGCATTATATGTTGGTGACAGGAGAATTAAATGGAAAACTCTTCCAGCCCAGCCCCTCTAAGAGTGTGTGTGCCTCTGTGTGAGTGTGTCTATGCACGCATGCGTGCACACTGTCACATGATGATCATCCTTTGAAACTGCCGCAGTGGAAGTTCTCTGAAATAGCCAGCAAGCCTTCTGAGACAGTTTCCCAAAGATCAAACTCTGGGGTCGTCAAGTATTATACGGCGAGTATTTGTGTGGAAAACTTTTCAAACCAGAAAAACATGAACCTTTTTCTGTACATTTTCTCTTCCCATAGCATTCCTATCTGAAGCAAATGCTCTGTCCAGACAATTCTTTGGAAGCCAATGGCTCCATCTGATTCACCAGATTTCCCCTCAAGTAGCTATTGTTTCTTCCAGTTTCGATGAAAGATTTTATCGATTCCCTAAAAGCAAAATCCAGAAAATAGCAACCCACTAAATAATACTATAGCTCATGTCTCAGTCATCCTCTTTCTTTTCATGAGGTGTGGTCTCCCATGCACGCATCTTCAGAGCAGGGTGACATATGGCATTACTGAAAGGCACATGGCATCTACGCTCATGCCTTCAGGTAGCGCTTCCCAGCAGGAAAGGAAGCCTTTTCTGTAGGCTTCCCCTTTCACAAAAATTTATCCAAAAAAAAATGTTATAATAAAATATCCCCTAAGGGCCATGGACATAGCTCCGTGGCATAAGTGCCTACCTGGCAAGTGCAAGGTCGTGAGTTTAAACCCTGGTATCACAAAAAAATGTTCCTCAATTTTAGTTATCTACTAAAAAGGTACAGAATTGGAAAGTTCTCCTCTCCAGCTGTGACTGAAAGACTGAGTGTTAAAGAATACCTCAGTTCCAGGGCTACATACTTAGATATCTTACAGAGGAAGGTGAATATCCAGTTGTTGCTTTCCAAAACAGGAAGAGAAGAGCGGATTTGATGAAGACCACTACAAAAACTGATAGTCATTCTGTGACAGAGAAAGGTAAACTTCCTCAACCATTAATAAATTCTACCTTGTTGATCATAAATCCTGGAGAGACCCAACAAGATCTGAGCTTCAAATACAGAGTAAATTTCTAGTACAGCCAGTGGGCAGCAGTGCAGAGATGGGTGAATAAGACAGAGTGCTGGTGAAGGCACATAGTAAAGAATCCCAAGAAAGGTTTCAGGCTACTTTCATTTGATAAGCCTGTAGCACAGCAACCTACAGACAGTGGCTGTTAGCATCACAATACTCTTACGGAACTGCTGCAGAAAAGTGTGGCTGCAGCTGGCACCCTTTGGCTCACTGAGGGAATAGCTACAACCTCAGCTTCTCAGATTTAAGGCTAGGGGTAGCAGAGGGATTCCTTTCCAGATAGTTCTTTGGTGAAGATTCCTTTTGAGAAGTTTTTTGGTTTCTTCTTCAGGGATGGTTGGAAGGGCCATCGTGCTATCTGCATCATTCCAATCAACAAGGGTGACAACCCTTTTTCTGCTGTCAGCTGGAGAGAGATAACTACTCTGAGAATCTTATCAAAGTTTCTACCAGTGGTAGCTGGATAGAGGATGAACAGCTTCCGTTTCTTGTCAGGACCAAAAATAAATAACACATAGGCCATCACGGTCATGCCATTTTCATCCTTTACTACTGGGTCCAGCATGCCCGAGAGGATGGCCAGGCCCTGATTCTTATTGTTAATAATGGGAAAAAGTAACTGTTTTGTGCGCTCATCACCATTGTAGGCATTGATATCCTTGTGCCAGGCAAAATGGCTTTCAACACTGTCTATTGAAAGTGAAATCAACTTAACATTCCTCTTAGCAAACTAGTGCCAGCTTTGCTGCTCTGCCAAGCTCTGTGGTACACATGGGGGTAAAGTTCTGTGGGTGGGAGAAGATGCCCCCATGAGTCTCCTAGAAAGTCATGGAAACAGATGCGGCTGATGATGGTGTTGGCTTCAAAGCTGGGAACCTTGTCACCAAGGAACCCTCTGGGCAGTGATGACACAGAGGACAAGGGGGAGGAGCAGCCACAGCAGCAACCCTCAAGTATCTATTTCTTAGAGCAGGGCTGAGAAGTGCAGCTTTAAATCTATCAAATGAGCCACTCACTTAGAGCCAGTTCTTCTGGGGACACTGAAGGGGCTCTCTTGTCTCAGCAAAGTGTAGCCATAGAACTTCTTTGGCTAATATAATGTCAGTAGCGACATGAGTTACATCTGAGCCGGAGCATTTAAAAATGATGCATGATTCTTAAATTTCTATTGTCATAAACCCTGGAGCTTCACATTTGGATAACAGGGTGTCAAGATGGTAGATCTTTGCTCAGAGTAGGTCCTTTTGTGGCTAAAAGGAACAGAGCCCCCCAAAAAGCATACATTGACCACTTAACATAGCAAGAAATCTTCTTAAAAAAAAAAAGAAATCTTCTATAAGTCAGTAAAGTTTGAGACTTATTTGTTAATGTCAAAGTCCCATCCTGGTTCTTGTTTTGGCCCAAGAAGTCTGAATTTATAATCCTAAAAACACGTTATTGGAATTTCACCAAGTTAATTCCAAGCTACCACACCCAGCACAACCCACGGTGATAACAAAGACACTAAGACATATATATGTATATGATTATTGGGGAGCCAAGGGACCCTAAGTCCAGCCATGAAGATGGCTTTCCAGAACAAAGAGAGTGACCTAGGGCCACACTTGGGTTTTACTCAGTGGAGAAGGGGGAGTCGCTTGAGAAAGAGAATTGTGGAAAGAAGGTGAGTACTGTGAGCTGGGCTAGGTAGATGGCCCGCATTCACCTCCACCAGAGTCAGAGAGGATATGCAGAGGAAGTAATCTGCATTATGCTATTGAGATAGTATCTAATATTTTGGGGATCTGGTGCTTCAACTCTGATGTATAATCTTTCAAGCCCCAGGAAGTCATAGCCTCTATCTCGAGGCTCGATTCCAGCTGACAGCGTGGAGCATTGATTCTTTGTCCTGTCTCGACCCAGCTCATATTGGAGAGCAGCAGGTGTCAGTTATCAGGAAAACACACGTGCCATCTTCAAAAATTACCACCAGCCCCTAGGCTAGACCAATACACACTGCTTAAGGCCAATTGAAAGGATAATGAGAAGTCCAGCCAGCTCTGTACTTTGCAATACAAAATACAGGGTTAGCCTCAGTCAAAATGGAGATAGTTGTTCTTCTTTCAGGGAGAGCTGCTCAGGCGGTCCTCCACAGTTACCACAGCAGAACTTTACCATCTCAATGGGTACACATAGTTTTGCTTAGCAGAATTCCTAACATTTGCTTAGCAGGCCCCTAATTTTCTTAAGGTACTAACTAGCCAATAACGTAGGAGAGAGTTAATGAACTCAGAATGGGAACTTTCCCTTCTGTGATCTCTTGTGAGAGCTCATAATGGTCACAGATTCACTGGAAACTCATTCCTGGCATCTTCAGATCTGTTTGGCAGTAAAGAGATCCCACATTCCCATAATTCTACTGGGCTGGGGAGCTGTATGAAAATTCATCTCTCAGGAGGCTATTTTAGTATCAATATTTATTCAGAGACATCCAGCCAACTAAATGTTCATTAAAAAGCTGGCCATCTAACTACCCAGGCAGAGCTAGAACAGCACTTTGAGGCTGACTCTCGTGAACTCCAAAAGAAAGAAAAGACCTTCTTTCCACCATAACTGTCCTGCTCTTCAGTAGCCCAGGCTGCAAGCCTGCTGTAGGCTTCCACAGTCCCCGCAAGGCAGGGATCTACTCTCCTGGATTCTTGGGACCTGGATTCTCAGTTTCCATGGCCACAACATAGTTTGAGCAAACATTTCCGACCTCACTGGATTCTCCCATTGGAAAAGTGAGATACTTGGAGAACCAGTTCACTTTTAAAACACTAAAATTAATTAACAGGTTTACATGTGAAAACAAGCCACAATTTAGGAACCTCACTTTGCACTCATAGGAAAAAAAATGACTGCTTCAAAAAAACATTTGACATTTAAATACAAGATACATATTTTATTTTATTTCATTTCTCTTCAGAGCTGGAGAAGGAACCCCATGCTTTGCACATGCTAAACAAGTGATATACCATTGAGCTACAGCCCCCACCTCAAGAGCGTATTTTAAATAATAGTCCTCTGTGGAGGACCACCTGAGCAGCTCTCCTTGAAAGAAGAGCGACTGTCTCCATTTTGACTGAGCCTGACCCTATTCTCTTGTATTGAAATGTACAGAGCTGGCTAGGACTTCTCATTATCCTTTCAATTGGCCTTAAACAGTGTGTATTGGTCTAGCCGAGGTGCTGGTGGTAATTTCTGAAGATGGCACGTGTATTTCCCTGATAACAGGACAAAGAGCCAATGCTCCACAGTGTCAGCTGGGATCGAGCCTCGAGATAGAGGCTATGACTTCCTGGGGCTTGAAAG
>PVKN010009518.1:0-23656 GCA_004027915.1 Capromys pilorides
AAAAAGTTTTCATGGTAGTAAAGAATTACTAAGAATAAAACATAACATAAATACTGGAATGGCAAATATATGACCAAAACTTGTAATAGTTTGGGAATAGGATATCACACAAAGTTCTAGTATGTAATAAACGTGGACAGTGTCCATGATGCTTACTGGTAGTCAGGTGTCACTTGTGGGACTGAGGTACTGCTATTTCCTTGATATCCACCCTTAGAACCAGACAGAATCATGACTCATAGAGTGCAGAAGTCCATTTGTAGAATATGAAGATGGAAATATTCTATTGATGTATGGAAAATAGACTGGTTTTGTATACCTCTTTTTATCCTGTGTTTAATTGTTTACCCTACTTGTTGAGTTCTTTCCATTTTCTTTCATGGAATTGTGGTCATTTTGATCCCTCTCTAGAATATCCAGCCATTCCTCATCTGAGTGACTCTTTGGTCCCACCCCTAAACCCCTGCCTTGGTCCTCTGGCCCTGCCTCTTGAGCCACGCGCTTGATAGCCCCATGATTTACATGAGGCTTTGGGGGGACAACTAGATACAAACCATAACATTTCCACCCTTGGACCCCCAATGTCTCATGTACATTCCTTTCTGCAAAAGGCATTTTAGTCCATCTCTAAGAGTTGCCAAAATCCCAACAGTTTCCACATTGCTGAAAAGCCCAAGTCCCAAGTTTCCTCCATGATCCAAGGCAAGCTCTCAACTGTGAGCCCCTGTACAAATAAAAAGTTAAATACATTCCACATTCAAAGGCACAAGATAAAGACATTGCCATTCCAAAAGGTACACACAGCAGGATACAAACTATTGGGGCCAAAACAAGCTCAAAATCCAGCAAGGCAAACACTAAGTCCTACAGTTCCACATGTAACATCCAAAGCAATCTGTGGCAAATTGTGAGCTCCATGTGGCTCCACCCTTATGGCACTTGTGTGGTTGTAGCCTCCATAGCATCTCTCTTAGGCTGGCTTTGCTCCCTCCTTGCAGTTTTCCTTAGATGATCCATGTTCTTAGCTTTTCCAGATTTCTGGGATTTCCACGGAATAGTTCTCACTCACAGCTTTACACACTGCCCTCTCAGGGGCACATGGCCTGGCCTCCCAGGCCTTATTCTGAAATTGAGGTGGAACCTTCTTAACCTCAGAACTCCTGCATTTTTCATGCACATAAAACCAGTGCCACCTGAATGATGCCAAAGCTGCTGCCAGCTGGAGCAGTAGCCAGGCTTCTTTCTCTCTTAGCTGTAGGGATCAAGTGCCTGGATTTCTGAGCATTCTGAACCTGATTCTGAGAAACAAATTCTCTGTGCTGGTGCCATCTGTAATCTGATGTGGCTGCTGCCTCTATTCTGGAACATGGGGCTCTGTGTCTTTCTCTTCAAAGCAAATGAGGCCTTGACCCTCATGCTTCTGAGGCTGCAATGGGCGAGAATCTGCCACCTCCTGTGATCCCCTCAGGATATCTTTTCTGTTCTCCTGTTCCCCCTGGGCAATGGAGATCCCAGCTCTATCTTTGTAGTCCACAACCTTCCCAGTGCTTCCTTTCTGGCCAAACTCATAACATTTTAAATCATTCTGCTGGGCTCTTTGCTCTTCATTATCAATATATATTTGACTAAGAGCCCCCAACAATAGCTGTATCACTGACCCCATATTTGACTCCTTTGAAATTATCTTTGAAAGATGAATGAGTCCACCATATTTAATTTCAGTCTCAGGCAAGGTCTCTGGACACAGGCAAAATTCAGACAAACTTTCTGCCAAGTCAAAACACAAATGATCTGGAGTCCAACAGCCAGTGTAGTCCTTCTTTCCAGAAGAAACCTCCCCAACCTGGTCTTTACTGGTCAGCTTTCTATTAGTCTTCTGCTCTGAGCTCTGACCAGAACCTCCCCTACAGAAGTGCCAAAACTGTTCCAGCACTTTGCTCATAGGTGACATCTCCAAACCTTTCTATTTCTTCCCATAAGCCATTCCCAAAAGTTTGTAATCCACATGGTCGGGCTTAGCCACAGCAATGGCCCCACTTTTCTGGTACCAAATTCTGTCTTCCTTACTATTCTCTCATTCTTGAGACAAATGCCTGCCACTCAAAATGAGGAAAGGAAAGGTTTATTTAGCTCACAGTTACTGGAGGTTTCAAGACACTGCCCCCACTCTATAGGGTCTGGAGAAGAGACTGGGGCGCTGCCGTGTCCAGGATCATCCACTCCATTCCTCCGAGAGAGGCCGCAAAGCCTGGGGTCGGGGGCAGGGGAGCCACATGCTGTCAGCTTAACAGTTCGTGCCTCTCTGGCCCTGCCCCTCAAGCCACACCCTGGTCCTCTGGCCTGGCCTCTTGAGCCGCATGCTTGACAGCCCCATGATTTACTTGAGGCTTTGGGGGAACAACTAGATACAAACATAATACAAGTGTAAAATGAACTAGAGTGACTTTGAGTAAAGCGTGAAAGATAAAATTGAATCCTCAGTCATAGTGTAATGGAATAAGAAAAGCAGGCATTGTAGGCCAGAGCACCTGTGAATGGGCAGCACAAGGGACACAATGCATGAGTAAGGCTGGGCCCTGGCTTCTGGGGCTGCCCACCATGGAGGATGGTTCCTTTATGGTGTCAGCATCCAAAGGCTGTAGTTTCCATATCAGTAGTTTCCAGGGAAGAAACACATCAAACATGTGAGAGCCAGTGGGAGGAGGCTGCTTCTTAGCTAGAGTAGCTAAGTGAAAATGGAGTTTGATAGCTGCTGAGTAGTAGAAAGAGAGCAGTAGGTGATAGGAAGGACCTTAGTCCATCTTGAGTCTGCACAAAGCAGCCAATCTCTGAAAACAGCCCATTTGATGGGGTATCTGGGCCCAACTGTGCATAGACCAGGTCGGTTCATGATCTCAAACTCTGTTGGAGCTGGGGGAAGAGAGGAACTTTCCACTCAGCCCATGGCCTCAGACCCACACGGATCCTGGGGACGCTCCTCTCGTTTGGTTTGTTTCCTTTTATCTTTAGTCCATACTGCCTCCCTCCCATGGCTGACCACTAATATTTATCTGATGCATGTGCTATTTGTATATGCTCTTATAAAATGAGATGGCTTAGAATGTACATGTTTAATTTATATAGATGGTAGTGTTCTAGAGGAAGGACTGACAGACATCCTGTAAGGACCAAAGAGAAAATATTTTGAATTTCATAGGTCCTATGACCTGGGTCAGTTACTCAACTGTCCTGCCATAGCATAAAAGCAGCCAGATGTAGATAAATGAATGAATGTGGCTGAGTTCCAATAAAACATCATTTGTAAGTTGTAGGGCATATGAAAAGAGGTGGGACGGCCGGCCAGATAGCTCAGCAGATTAAAGCACCCACTTAAGAGACACAGGGACTGGGGTTTGATCCCAGGAGTGCCCTTCCAGCCCCACCCGCCTTGGTGGACTGAGATGGCAATTGAGACTGAGTGTAATGGCATACACCTCTAATCCCAGCTCTTGGTAAGCTGAAAACAGGAAGATCACTACAAGTCCAATCTATGTAGTGAGATCCTGTAGACTCTGCATTAAATACATTTTTTTTAAAAAAAGTATTAGAAAAGAGGTGTGAGCCAGGAAGATAGCACAGCAGCTTAAGTGCTTGCCTGGCAAGTGTAAGGTCCCAAGTTTGCTCCCCAGTACCACACACACACACACACACACACACACACACACACAGCAGAGAAAAGAGGTGGGACCCAGATTTGGTCTCTTTGATGTGATCCAGCCCCTCATTCTCCACAGGCAGACAACAGTGACAGCCTACGTAGGGAGCTTTTTAGCAACGCATGTGCTGAGACCCACCCTGGACCTGTTGGGTCAGAACCTGCATTTTTCACAAGATCCCAAGTGACTAGTGTGCGCAGTTGTGATCGAGAAATACAAGGCTCCATCTCACCCTTCTTTTTCATTTAGTACTATGTTAAAGATCTACTTGTGTTGCTATCTGTATGGTGTATATAATCCATTTCTTAGTATAGCATTTTATCTTCACTTTTCCACCAAAAACACCTTAATAGAAAGCAAAATTATGGAGATGTGAAAAGATGAGTAGTTTTCCAGGGTTTGTAGGTGTCCTGGGCTCTTGCTTCCCTGGCCATGAGTGCTAGCACTCTTGGAAGCTGTGTCTCCAGGGAGCTTGCCTGTTCTTCAAGTAGGGGCACCTCTGCCAAACTCTGGGCAGCTCAGGAACTGTAGAAGCTTTTCTAGGGGCAAGCACTCTGCCCTGCTGCGGCTATTCTAAGTGGGAAGAATGGGTAAAGGTGTGGTCTGGCCCCCAGGACATCCTTGAGTCTGCCTATTTTGTATCAAGCTGTGCCCTCTACACCCATTTCCAAGTGTTTCTTCAAGTGGCCATTGTTATGTATTTATTTATTTGGCATAAGGTCTCATTATGTTGCTTGGACTAGTAGGTGATCCCCCATCTCAGCCTCCCCAGTGCTGGCAGTATAGACATGCAGCACCATGCCTGGTTTTGGTGGCCAGCTCAGCACGTGGACCAGCATGGCATGTGGTACCCAGGATCAAACCCAGGTCCTTGTGCTTGCCAAGCAAGTGCTTAGACCACTGTGCTATCTCCCCAGCCCTTCCATTATTATTTATGATTCTCAAATTTTCTTCTTTTTAAACAAAAGTGACCAGACAACCCAGGAATGACAGAATTAAGAATGCATGTGGTCAGAAGGCAGGTATATCTGTCTGGCTCTTCCAGCTCCATGAACCAGGGAGGCCTGCCAGGTGGGAAGTCACTCTCAGCAGAGTAGAGTCATGCTATTTCCTGTACTTGAAGCCAACAGACACCCAAAGAATGAGTGGACCAATGCAAGGAGAGACTCCAGATAATAGCAGAGTGGAGAGCCCTCTCTAGGTGTAGCCACTGTGTCACTGTGTTCTCACTCCCACAGCTGTGGGACAGATGCTCAATGTTTTTGATGGAGGGAAGCCTTCTCTCACCCTCCTTGCTTGATTTTTGCTTCAGTTCTTTTGAGACTGAACATTAAGAATGGCTGTGTGACCTCTGGTACCTGTGCTGTTGACAGTATCTGGATCTTTTGTCTGATCTCCCTCCCTGGTGCCTGAAAGTAGAATGAGGTGGGGCTAACCCAGCAGAAGCAGCCCCTCACCCTGTGAGCAGTCCCTCCGGGGCCTGTGATAAGGTGCGCTCTAAGGTTCCTACAGTAAAGATGTTAACTCAGCCTCAAAATGGGCTGAACTCGTGGACTGTACTGAGAAGTTTCCAGGCAGAAAGGAGCCCTCAGACCTGCTTGAGCAAGATGGCAGTAGCTTTAGAGACTATGGTCTGAACATAGCCTTTCAGTGCTCTGAACCATAGGGCCCCTCTCTAAAATGGGAATCATACCTGTAATCCTAGCACTTGGGGCTGAGATGGGGATCTCTGTGAGTTCAAGGCCAACTTCAGCTCAGTTCAAGGCCATTTTGAATTACACAGTGGGACTCTGTCTATAAATAAATAAACAAACTAGGAATTGTCATACATCTCACTGCTGTTGTGTGCCTGAGATGTGAGTGACATAACTGGCAATACCCTATGCAAACACTCATAGTGGTGTCTTTGTCATTTGCCTCTTTGCTGGGACAAAATACCCACCATCTGCAACTTTAAAAAGGAGAGGTTTACTTTGGCTGATGTTTTAAAGTGTCAGTGTTTATGTGGTCCGTGGTATTGCAGAAGGGCCTGGGCAGAAAACAGCTGTTCAGTTCATGGTAAAAGAGAAGTAGAGTGTGAGGAAAAGAGCCAGGAGAGAAGATACTCCCTCCAGAGCCTGCCTCCAGTGACTTGCCTCTTCCACCCTATCCTACCCGCTAGCACAAACCAGCTGTAACACCCTGTTATAGTTTGTGCCTAGGTGTCCCCTCAAAGCGTCATGTAGTCAGTGGGGCAGCTTCTAGAGTTTGTGACTAATTCATGATCCAATTGGGGATTATGGTTGTGAGTGCTACCGCTGCCCTGGGGTGGGTAATCTGCATTACAGTGTAAGGAAGGGAGAGAGGCTTTCAGGAAACTGTAGCTGCTGCCCTTCCCTTTGCCCTGTGTGTGTGTGTGTGTGTGTGTGTGTGTGTGTGTGTGGTTTGTTTTTGTGCAGGGTCTCACTATGCAGTTCTGACTCATAGTGATCCTCCTGTTTCCTGCCTCCCAAGTGCTGGGATTGCAGGCACGTGCCACCACCCTATTCCACTGGTCTAGAACCATACACTTAGAGAAGCAAGGCTCCTTGCAGCCCACCATCCAAATCTAGCCTGTAGCCTGCCATCTATGTTTGTAAATATAGCTTTAGGGGAATGTGGCCACCCCTATGCATTCACATATTGTCTGTGGCTGCTTCTACACTACAGTGGCAAAATAAGTACCTGTGACAGAGACCATATGGCTCATAAAGCTGAAAATATTTACAGTTTGGCTCTTTTTCCCAAAAAAGATTGCCAAGCCTCTGTTATAGAGGTTCTTCAGTCCCCTGGTCCCAGAGTTTCTAATTACAGGTATAGGAAATCTCTTTCACTGGCAAATAGTACTTTAAAAGACCTTTTTTGGCAAGCTGCCACCTCTGCTATGCATTGAACCATGTTTCCTGGAAGAAGTAAACACGAGACTAGTAATCCCTGTGGTTTACCTAGATCTTTGTAAACCTGGAAACACCTGGAGTATGCTGCACCCATCTTATGGAGGTACTAACTGAGGCTCAGAGGAGAGATATTACCTGTGGTCACATGCAACATAAGGGACAAACTGAAGTCACCCATCCTTTCTGCCTGTTGTATACAGAGAGAATTGTATGCCACTTGGTGTATTAGATGCCTATTGCTATCTAACGTGGTACGCCCAAACTTAATGGCTTAAGCAAGCAGGAGACGTGTGTTATTGCTCATGATTTCCTTGGGTCAGGAATTCATGGTCCTGTGGGCTGGGCAGTTCTGGATCTGGTGTTCTCCAGAAGTCTGGTTAGATGTCAGCCATGGCTGTAGTCATTTAAGGCCCAACTCACGGGGCTAACAAGTTGGTGCTGGCCGTTGGTGGAGTCTAGTTCCTGCCCCTGTGGGCCCCTTCATTGGCCACCTGTGTGTCCTCACAGCACAGCAGCTCACTTTCCCAGAGGCAGGCAGCCAGGGGACACTGGATCATTTCCATGACCCACCCTCCCCAAGTCGCAAGCATCACTCTGGTCACATTCAGTTTATCATAGGCAGGTCATATACTGCAGACTGCATGCAAGAGAGGTGTCAGAGAACTTAGAGCCATGTATTAAAGCTCACCCCTTATTCCATGTCACTGCCTACTGGGACTAGCAGGGGCCTGTGGTACTGCTTCATGCCAGTCTTAAGTTGATCATAGAATGTGAGCTTAAAGTCCTAATCAAGAGCAAGGAAGACTCAAATTGCTAGCCACACCCAGCATACCGTTTTGCTGTGGAACATCTGAGCGGCACTGTACCGGGAAGAGTGGCAGACACCCATCCTCCAGGTGTGTTTGAAAGTGGAAAGTAGCCCATATGACTTGGAATCCTGTCCCCTCAGGTGACTGGAATATGCTTCTCTGAAGTATTGTCCTCCTACTCCCATTCATTTCTCTATCCAGCCCATTTCCCAGATTGGAAAAGTAGAGGCCCAAAGAGGCTAAGTGCCTTGTTGGAGAAAATGCCAAGCTCTGAAGCCCCTTGCCACAGTGTTGGGTGCCTCACCATTCTCCTGGAAAGTGTTAAACATCCTCCCTAGAAATTGCAGGAGCACGAAGGAGGCTGTGAACATGCAGATTAAACTTGCCTGTCAAATTTTTGTATCAATTCACATCTCAGCCAGCTGAGTGTGTTTTTACATCAGATGTGTTCCCAGGTAAGGTCTAGGACCAATGAATTCTCGAGACTCAGGTTCACTCTGTGTTATGCTCCTCGGATGCGGAATTCACCCCGACCAGTGCCTGGCTCTCAGCTCACCACTGAGTAGGGGGGGGTGGTGGCCTGATGCCTGCATAGACGGTGCTCTGACGCCCTCTAGTGGATGAGAGCAGAGCTCAGCACCTGTGCTGAATAGAACTGACCTGGCAGTGGAGGTGACTGGTTTGATGATGAAGAAAATACTGAGAAGATACAGAGAGTGGGCAGCTTAAAGACTGTGTGATTTCTTGATTGTACCAAGGAAAGGTATACTCTTTTGTCCTATCATCTTTGTTTTGATGTATTAGTAATGTGATTTATTTGAAAAATTATAGGAAAGAAAAATCTAAGTGCACATTATATATTTGCATGTGTGTATTTTTCCTGATATAGGAGTAAGCCAGGCATGGTGGCACATGCCTGTAATACCAGCACTCAGAAGGCTGAGGCAGGAGGATCATTGTAAGGTTTTTTTAAAAAAATCTTTTATTTATTTACTTATTTGTTTATTTTGTACAGGATCTCCCTGTGAAGCTTGTCCTCCTGTTTTCAGCCTCCCCAGCGCTGAGATTACAGATGTTTACCACCACAGCCAGACTCAGTCACTGGCTCAGCATGCCCCAGGGATGGGGCTGATGCAGCATGTAAGACCAGGGATCGAACCCTGGTCCCTGTACTTGCCCAAGCAGGCATTTAGTCTGCTGAGCTATCTTGTCAGCCCTAAACTTTTTTTTTTTTTTTAAAGAGTATGTTCCATGGTAAGTAGGAATTGCCTGACTTTTTAAAGTATCAGAGAGTAAATCTCTTAGGCTTTGTAGCCAAGAGGTGTATTCTGCCTTTTTATCACAAAGCAATCACAGTATGAATGAGCATGTCTGTATTCACTGGTTGCATAAAACAGGATGTGAATTTCATGGGAGATGGTCCATAGTTTGTCAATTTCTAGTGAAGCAGTGTATTTGTCTCTCACACTGAACAGTAGTGGGGACCCCGTGCCTCACCTTGTGCCCCAATCACCCAGCACCAGGAGCTTGGAGGAGGTGCTCACAACAGACTTGCTGACCCAAAATGGCTCTTCCCTCAACTTCTACAATATATGAAGTTTCTCTGAGATTTCCCAGAATTTATTAAGAGCAGCATAATCTCTGCATTGTGTGTTTAAACCCTCAGAGCAAATAGGATTAGCTGCCATCCCTGTTTTCTGTTTGTCTCTATCTCCCCTAACGCGTGGTATCTGAGAGATCAACAGATCCAAGGCCTTCATGGTGACCATCTGAGGAGGGCCCCCCGGAGCCCAGCAGCAGTAGGCAGTTGCCTAGGAATCTTGTTTTGCACAATCAGGGGAGGGTTCACGCAGAGACATCTGCTACTATCACTAAAACTTACTCGTGCCTAAGAGGGCTGGCAGGCTGGATTCTAGGAATGCCACCTCACAAGGCAGCCAGAAAGCAGCAGGAGCATGCAGTTGGCTTCATGTTACAGATGCCAGTTCATTGATTGACATTGCACCTGGCTACTCTCCTAAGGCGGGTCTGTCATTGGCCAGACTGCTCAGTTTCTTCAGCCACTAGTCACAGTATGGTAACTGTCACTGGGAGGGCATATTGTCAAACATTTATATTAGGAATACCATGTTTAAGTTTTTAAAATGTGTTTGGTACAGGGTCACACTATGCAGCTCAGAGTTGTAATGATCCTCTGGTTTTCAGCCTCCCCAATGCTGGGATTATAGGCATGCACCACTACGCCCTGTCTCAGTGGCCAGCTCAGCACACCCAGGGTCGGGGGCTAGTGTGGCACGTTGTGCAGGGATTGAACTCCAGGGATAGTCCACTGAGCTATCTTGCTGGCCCCATATTTAATTTTAAAGGTGAGACAGGGAACCCAGTTGTAGTGGCATATGCTTATAACACTTTGAGAGGCAGAGGCAGGAGGATTGAAAATTCAAGCCCAGGTTGAACAATTTAGCAAAACCCTGTCTCAAAATAAAAAGATAAATAAATAAAGGGCAGGGGATGTAGTTTGTGGCTCACTGCAGAGCCCAAAAGGCCCTGGATTCAACCCTCAGTAAAAAAAAACAGAAAAGACATTCAAGTGAACTCATTCTCTTTTATTGTTCAGAGGCTACATTGGTGGATATATCTACCCATCAAAAACATAACATAAAAATGTAAAAATCAAATGAACCATAAAATGGAGCAAAATAAGATGGTCAGTGTCACTTTTGTTCTCAAAGACAGTTCTAGAGATTCTAGTCAACATACTAAAGCAAGAGTAGCAAACTTGTATCTGTAATTATGTTGCAGAAGTCTTAGCCAGAACTTTTCAAAAGTCAGCTGAATCAGTAGGGTGCCAGAATACCTGCAAACTTAGAGGCTTATAACAGATGGCAGTTCTCACTCCCCTACTTCTCTGCTCCAGCGAGGACAGTACTTAAGGCCCTTGTTGCTTTACTGTATTGATGGTCATTGTGTAAAAGCAATAACAAAGCTCATATCAGTGGTTATAAACGATACATGAGCTGCTATCCTCAATTTTACATGATAATAGTAAATGTCTTCTAGTATTATATTCTCTCAAGAATGATTCAGAAGCCATACTTGGCCTACTCCTTTGTAGGTAACTTGTTCTTTTGTCATTGAGAGTCTTCTCTTTGTGTGTAACATTGTGAAATTTTGTGATGCACCTTAGTTTGCATCTGTTTTCACATACTGTTCATGGCACTCACAAGGAGCCCTTTCAAAAGGGGCTCAGCTTGCCCTGAGGGTGGGGCTGATGGAGCATGTGGTGCCAGGGATTGAACCACGCTCCCTGCAGGCGCTTTAGACCACTGAGCTATCTCTCCAGCCTGCTATTAATATTCTAAAAGTAAGTAAAATTCATTCCTGAAATTCTAAGTTTTCTGTTTGATTTCTTTTCCTCAATTCTGTCTAGTCTCCATTTATGGAACTTACTAATCAGATGATTGATCTCCCAAACCCCATCTTTCACTTATATTCATTAAGATTCTCTCTCTCTCTCTCCCTCTCTCTCTCTCTCTCTCTCTCTCTCCCCCCCTCAGCTTTATTATGTAATATTTCTACTGAGTTTTCAGTTCTGCTGTCCTGCTGTGTGTGGTGGCACGGCTCCTGTGAGGCTGAGGCAGGGGAAATCACGGTGAGTTTGAAATCAGCCTCAGCTACAAAGTGAGCTCAAGGCAGCCTGGTCTGCATAGCAAAGGCCTGTCACAAAAAGACATAAATGAATGAATGAATAAATAAGTAAATCTGTCCTATTTTTAATTTCAGAAACTTTTATTTTTGAAGGACTATTTGTGTCTTTTCCCTCTTCAAAATTACTTTTCCCTAGTTTGTTTTTTGTTTATGTGTGTGGTTTTTTTGCTTGTTTTTTTTTATTTTTTTTTTAGATTTTTGTTTGCTTAATTTTGAGGAGTTTCGCTGTTTAATTCAGGCTGGCCTCTAAATTTCAATTCTCACACTTCAGCCTCCCACATCCTGGGGGTATAGGCATGTGCCACCATGCCCAGAAACCCAGCTTATTGTTTGGCCTCAGTTGCCTGCCTTGTCACACAGACTTGCAGTCTTTCTAGCTCTTTTGAGCTCTAGGGATCTTGGTTTTCTGCCTGTGCCCAAGAGTGCAAATCTGTTCCCATGCTTTGAGTCTATGGGTGAGACTTAATGGCTTTGAACTTCTTTGTGGATTAGTGTGCATGTGAGAAAATCCCCAGAGCTAGTATATTTAGCTCCTTTCTTGTGTTCTTGTAAAGAGGTAGCTACTAATATTCTATGTTATGGCCAGCTCAGCTTGCCCTGAGGGTGGGGCTGATGGGGCATGTGGTGCTAGGGATCGAACCACGGTCCCTACAGGCGCTTTAGACCACTGAGCTATCTCTCTAGCCTGCTACTAATATTCTAAAAGCTGAGTAAAAGGACAAGTTTAGAGATTGGCAGCCTGAGGAAGTGTTGTTGAATCTGAGCTTTTTGTTTAAAGTATGTGTCTTTCAATTCAGAAAGATCTACTTTGATCTACCTTCTTTAGTATCTTCTCAATCAGAAGTGGCTTTGCCATCCAGGGGACATTTGGCAATGTCTAGAGACATTTTGTCTTGTCCTTAATAGGGAGGAAGTAGAGTCTTGTTACTGGCATCTAGTAGGTAAGAAGATAGCAATGTTGCTCTAACCCTCAATGCACAGGACCCAAAAAAGAACTATTGACCCAAAATGTTAATAAGTCTAAGCATTAAAGAATCCATTGACCCAGAGAATAAACTTGCACATTAATAACATAAATGCAGTCCTCACCTAGGGATTTGGAGTAGCAAGGAATGAAAGCCTTAGCTGCTTTGCTTTCAGACAGCAACCAACAGCCTTCCTGAACCAGCTCATTATCCACTCAGAGGCCAAGAAGTATTTCAGACTTCGCAATGAGCCTTTGTTCTTGGACATTCTGTTAATCAACATAGCATTTGATTTTCTTACCCTTTGGCCCTATGTTTACTATGTTTCACAGAAGGTTTACTCCTTTCCTCTTGATGACTTTAGAAGGATCTTGGAAGGGAGTGAAATTAGATTTATGTGTTCAATCTGACATCTCCACCCAGGAGCCTAAGCTGTATGAAATACACGTGTACACTGCAGTGGTTGGCACTGGCCCCAGCAGTGAACATAGATGGGAAAAATGAAATAAAAGTTTCAGAAGCTGATCCAATATATGGAAAGTTTTCTAGGAAGAAATAAAAGTACCTTTTCCTTACCTTATACATAGAACAACTATATCTGCATTAAAAATGTAAACACATACAGAACCACCAAAAGATATAGAAGAATATTTTTATAATCTTGTGTTAAGTGAGGTCTTCCTAAGCAGATAAAAGACTTAGTGACAAGTGAACTTAGTGACCAATGAGCTAAAGCAACACTTTTATATGACAAAAGACACCATGAAGCTTAAAAAAAAAGTAGATGAAGGAAATGTTTGCCGTAAATGTAGTTTGTTGCACATGTAGTTGTATAAAAATCTCTACAATTCAGAACATGATTTTTCAAAATTATCAATAAATAAGGGAAGAAATCTGTCTCAGTTACTCTTCTCTCATTGCTGGGGCAAAGACACCCAAAATGAAGGAAAGAAAGGTTTATTTAGCTCACAATTACTGGAGATTTTAGTTCACATTTGGCCGGCCTCAAGGCAGACTGGCATATGGCAGAGGGCAGCAGTTCATGGGGGCAGAACAATTGCAACAGAGGCAACAGAGAGCAACAGACAGGGAGCCTGTTTTTCTGCCTCTCTTATATTACATTCAGGCTCTCTGCCTCAGGATATCTGCCTCAGACCGCACCCATAATCCCAGCAGTACTAAAATACATAATCCCAGTGGGTCATGAGTCAGTCTCAAACTCTAGAAGTCCCCACCCCATGACTGCATGAGGCTTTGTGGGGAACGACTAGACACAAACCTTAGCAAACTACAGAACCAGGGGTATAGCTCACCAACACAGTGCCTGCCTACCAAGCTCAAGGTCTTGAATTTGATTCCTGATACCTACCTAAAAAAAACTAATAACCTTTAAAAACATTCTTTTTTTTTTTTTTTTTGCAGGACCAGGGCTTGAACTCACAACCTTGCACTTCCCAGGCAGGCACTTGTGCCACAGAACTATCTCCCCAGCCCCTAAAACATTCTTTACTGTTCTCAGCATAGATAAGTAAAATGCAAGTGAGATCAGAGATATGGCCACGAAACATGAATGGGTTTTAACATGCAGTCTCCACACCACTTCAACAAAGCAGCATCTGAAACCTTGCTAGAAATGCAGGTTCTCCCAACTGCATCTGGATCACAGGTTTTGGGTGTCGCTGTGTCCTGCAGCCTGCTCGAACACACCCTCCAGAGAATTCTGGTGACCACCCACCTTGGGACTCAGGTCTCTGTAGCCAGGACAATGGAAGAACCACCTTCTAGTTGTCGGTCAGTCACAGTGTTGCAGCTGTACTGTAGGACTACATTTGCTGCATGTGAAGATCAATTGCTAGGAAAACCAATCCAGGATGTTAACAATCAGGGTAGTTATTGCTCCTGGAGGGGAGAGGCAGTAACCAGATTCAGGAGTGGGGTATCCAGGTGCTGGCTGTGTTCTGTTTCTTGGTAGAAATGCTAGTTACACAGGTTTGCTTGGTTAGTGAAAATTTGCCAAGCTGTTCACTTAGGATTTGTTCTGCTTTCCCAGTCTATGCTTATAAAGTAGTGAAATACAAAACATAGGTTCATCCTTCTTTTTTTAAAATAAAAAAAGGAGATTTTCAATCATTCAAAACCTGGAAGTTAGCCAGGCTTTATGGTGCACACCTGTAGTCTAAGCCACATGGAAGGCTGAGGCAGATGGGCCATTTGAGGCCACAAGTTCAAGTACAACATAGTGGAACTATGCCAAACACAAAATATAGGAATTTAACCTGATAAAGGTGGAAGGGAAAATCATGTGTATGCTGATGAGAAAGTAAACAAGTACAGCGCTTTTGTAGAACAATTTGGCAGTACCTGTAAAGCTTAAAATAATTTAGAAGTTCTCCCTCTAGAACTGTGCCCTGGAATTGAGGCATCTAGAGGTACGTATTGTGAGAATGTTCCCTGGACATTTTTGCACAGGTATAAAAGAGAGAATATATAAACTTCCTTCTATAAAGGACTGGTTACATAAACAATGGGAAACTGAGCAATTGTGAAAAGTGGTACAGCTCAGCCCTCGCGGTAGTGTGGAGCAGCGTCCCCTGTGCCATCGCCGACCAGGCTGTGGGCGCTCTGCATGCTCATCCACACTGCTGGGGAGAAAGAAAAGCTCGTGCAGGTGGTGGTTATAAATGCAAGCGAAAGGGTTAGGAAAGATACAAAACCATTTATGTTGGTCTTTTTCTTGAATTTACTGTCAGGAATAGGGATGGACCGGGTTGTTATTTCCTTGTATACTCCCATGTTAATTTTTTGTCCTCAGATCATATTTTAAATTTTTAAAAAAGTTTTAGCTTTACTGTTCAAAAAATTCTTAACCTTAAAAATGTTTATCAGGGGGAAAATAAATGATATTTGTGTAGTCTAAGCACATAAAGATCTAAGATTTGTCTTACATGCAAACACACACCATACAGTAGACAAGTAATGTTTTTGTAAAGTGATTTCCATCAGTATTGCTTATAGAGAGAGATAAAAGGCTTGCCTCTAGATGTATTTCTGTTACCTAGGAAATTCACTAGGGTAGAACAATTCTTTTCTTGACAGGGACATTATTTTTACTGTGTTTGCTGGTGAGGTCATAGGCCAAGTATTCTGCCGTTTGAGAGACAGCTTGGTTAATATTGTTCCTGTGTGTAAAAGTGACCATAGCTAGCAAATTAAACAGTGCAACTGTGGACACCAGGCTCTGCTTGTTTATTAATGAAAAACCGTTTTGCATTTATAGCCAAGATCTCTGGGTTGAACCCATTTAGTTAGACACAAGCTTGTGTAGGAAACCTAAGCCCTGGAGATCCCAGAGAGACTCTGTAAACACATTTGTGGTGCCTTCCCCGTCACTATTGTTTCCTCTGTGAGCCATGAGCAGAGGGCCCCCTGACCCCATCCATTTGAATCAGAGGCCCAAAACGTTGTTTGAGATGCTGCTCTGCCGGATTGCAGCCATTAGCAGTCCTGCTGATCCAAGACGGTGTCAACTACAGGTATATGGATTACCTGTCAGTTTGGATGAATTTGGACTCTAAAACCCCATTAGTGTGAGGTTGGGTGCTTTCTGGAATTATATCCATTTTGTGCATCTTCACTTTCAATAAATTTTGTTGCCACAGATGTAAGCACAAAAACACATCTCCATTAAGTGCATTTTCTTCAGAATTCATATATAATGTCAAGCAGATAAAACATTGTCAATGTCCAACTCTAACAAGGAGAAACACCAGTGCCCAGAATCTGTTCTCTGCTCCTCAGCATAGGCATCCAAACGCTGATACAGGTGGGTTTCTCCTGGGAAGCAATCTGTAATGTCTTGGGAAACCTGGATTTAACAAACCTCACAAAAGCCTTCCTCCTTAAAGAAAGACCTATGGTCGCTCCCTGCAGCTTCTACTGTCTGATAGGTCTCCAGGCTCCACAGACTTGGTAGACTGAAATCTGAGCTCATGAACAGCTCCCTTAACCTCTTCCTCCATTGTTTGAGCTGTCAGTGAAACCCTAATCCACTCCTTACATCTCTCTACAGAGATCTGATGTAATTCGTTGCAGTTTATCGTTCACCCTACATCTAACCCATAAAGCTCTGTCTACTCCTAAAATTCATTATGAATTTACTCAGAGGTCAGTGTTTACTGCCACTGTCTTGGTCTTGAAGATACTGTCTTCTCCCATGTGGGTAGTTGTGCATCTGAACCTGCCCCTGCCTGCCCCTCCCTGTCTGTTCTTCACATGCAGTCTGTGTGGTCTTAGAAAATGGAACCTGACCTTACTGATTTCTTGCTTAAAACCCTCATGCCACCCTCAGCATAAAGCCCAAAGTCCTCAGGTCTCTGGGGCCCACACAGTCTGACACTCCCCAGCTGTGCTAACATTTTGCACCAATGTCCTGACCTCCTACGGTACTTTCTTGCAGGTTCTAGAAGGCAGCCAGGCCTCGCAGGCCACGGCCCTTTGCTCACTCTGCATGCTGCACAATGCTGTTTTCGCACCACCTCACCAGTGCCTTCCAGGCCTGCTGCTCAGATCCTCTCTGACACTTGTGTGCCTGGGGACAAAACTGCATCTGCCTGGCGTGGAGCCTGGTCACATGTGTTACTTTCCTGCATAGCATTTGCACTGCTGCACAGCTGTAGTTACTCGATGCACTTTCTGAGGCTCTGCTCAGCTTGAATCCCACTCTGTCCTTAGGGCCTGCTGGCAGGGAGCCTGTCATATTGTGGATGCTGGAAGGATAAGCAGAGGAGTGACATCTGTATTCCCAGCTTTGTGATTAGCTTTACTTTCATATTTGATCCTATGTACTACAAAGAAAGCTAACAGAAGTGACCTGAATTCTTTGTCATACCCTGGACTTTCATTTTTTAGTGCATGTTTATCATACAAAATACTGGTTTGTCTTAGGGAATTGGTACTATGTACACAATGTATCTTGATCATTTTCTTTCTCTCTCTCTCTTTTTTTTTTTTTTGTGGGACTGGGGTTCGAACTCACAACCTTGCAGTTGCCAGGCAGGCACTTGTGCGGGAGCTATCTTCCCAGCCCCACCTTGATCATTTTCAACCCTTTTTCTTTCTCTCCCCTTTCTAGTCCTTCCTCCCTTCCCCTTTTCTGATAATCTATATTCTAGTTACCTATCATATATCCTTTATTTATTCATTTATTTATTTTCTATTTTAAGTTTCTCATATAAAAGAAAACATGCAATATTTGTCTTTCTGAATCTGGCTTATCTTGTGTAGCACTATAGTCTCAAATTCTATTTTATTCATTATGGCCAAGCAATATTCCATTGTGTACATATAATTATGAGATATGATACATATTTTTTCTTTGCCCATTTATCTGTGGACAACATCTAGGCTGTTTCCAGAACTTAGCCATTGTGAGTTGGGCCACTATGAACATGGATATGCATGTGTCACTGATGTACTTAATTCTTTCAATGCCATATACTTTGATGGTGTCCCCTAGGGGTATGGTACAGATAGAACTTATCCATGGCTTGAGAATAAATTCCCTCTATTCCCTGGAGAGTGCTGGGATGCAAGTGGTCTTTTCTGCTCAAGACTTGAGACCCCTCCTGTTGAACATTCCCTTGCCCTCGATGTGTGGTTTTTGCTCATTTCTTTTGTTCCTGCCTTAATTTTTGCTTTCCAGGGATGGAGAAATGGATGATGGCTAGGACAGGGCAGAACTTATAAGAAAATCTTGAGTCTCACTATCTAAACAGGAACCTTTTTAGTTCTCCCTTCTTACAGCTGTCAGGCCCCTTGCTGTCTACCATCTGTGAGGAGGACAGTGGCGACCTGAATGTTGGCACAAGATGTCCATGGCTTGACAGCAGAGCAGTCCCAGAGACCACCTCTGAGTGACCTGCAGTCTTGTTTCGTTGACAAGTACCAGCCTGGGATTACATCCTAGCCACAGCTGTTGTCTTGCCCCACGTGGTGCTTTAAGACTCATAGTGCCAGTTTTTAAAAACAAGATGATCAGGGATAAATTTGAGTTTCTTTTATGTTCTCCCTGGGCGGAAGATTTGGTGAAACCAGCCCATGCATGAAGCCCTGCCCTGCCTGCCTCGTCAGTTGTCTTATCCTCCTGCATTTGTAGGCATGGGAATTTGCAGCCCCCTTTTTAAGTCATATGCACACACATATATTCAAGAAAAATCATTGTTGACATTCTGTATAAATTATTTTTTTCTCTATCTCCACTCCATTCTTCTTCTCTATTTTCTCCTTTCTTTTCTACTCTACCATTTTACAGGTGCTGGGATTGCTGGTGTGGACACTTATTGCTGGAACTGAATACTTTCGGGTCCCTGCATTTGGCTGGGTGATGTTTGTAGCTGTATTTTATTGGGTCCTCACCGTCTTCTTCCTCATCATCTACATAACAATGACCTACACCCGTATTCCTCAAGTGCCCTGGACAGCAGTGGTAAGGAGCCCATGGGAAGTGTTCTCGTACAATGCCCACTCGCTAGGATAGCGGGTGATCTTCTAGCCAACTCAGGGTTGTCTCCACCCACACTAGGTGGGCCAAGCCATGGAGCATCCAGCACAGCAGATAATCTCAACACGATCCGATTGCTTCTCAAAGTTGCCTCTCTAAGTGTAAAACTGGGCGTATTAGGTTTAAGAATTCCTTTGAGGCCCAATAGCAAACCAGCATTCAGAAGCCCAAATCAAGAAAAGCTAAGTTTCCTAGTTTATTAGTCCCTGTAAACAGTGTCACCTGCAAACAGAGATGTCAGGGCCCTGACCTCTAACCTTCCTGCTAACCTCTCTTTGACCCTCTGAGCACCACAGCTCTTAGGTATGAGGGTATCTGTCTCTGAAGAATGAAGAGGAAATGTGAAGTCTACCCTGGCAAACAAACAGGCATCTTCACAATGGGGGGCCAGAGTAGTCCCCGTGATTGGGCTTCGTCTTGGGTCTAGGCACCACCCTTCCGGCAGATAAATAAGGTAAACACAGGCTCAGAGCAGCTAGGAATGTATGGACACAGTGCCCTATGCAGTGCGCGATAGCTCGTTATGTGTACTCTGCTCAGCACAGCTGGAAACTCTTCAGAGAGGAAGTGACATTTAGCTTTGTCCTGAAGATTGAGCACACGTGCTAAGTAGATTCATAGAGCTGGAAGAAGAGTTTCCCTTTGCCTCAGAGCATGGCAGTCTTGTTGGGGAATTTCAAGTGGCTACATGATTTTAAAAAAATCCAAGTGGTGTCACACATATATATGTATCTATAAAACAAAGCTCTAGAGCAATACTATTTTTTGTTTGTTTTCAACCAATACCCAGTTCTGCATAACTGATTATGAACCAAAAGTGAAACATGGCCCGCTCAGGGGTGGCAGGCTGCGGTTACATTGGCAGGCTTCCAAACAGTGTAGTCGTTGCTCGGGTGCACCTGTCTGCGTGTTAAGTTGCTCATGCTAAGTTACCCCACAAGAAATGCTGTCTCCTTTCATTGTGCAAAACAGGCTGATTGACTATTGGCTGTTTTCCCACATCTAAGTGTAAAAATTTTCCACTAGAGTTTCAGTAATACAGTGCACATTCAGACAACAATTCCGAACAAGGTGCCCACTGCCAGCTGCAGGCACAGCCTAGCTGGAGTCATTGTCCTGATTCCAGGGAAGCCTCACAGGGACATTGCATTCAAAATCAGCCAACACCTGGAAGTAATAGGACCTTGAGAACAGGAACCAGGTTAGGAAGGCTCAAAGTGAGGGGGCCTTTAAGGAATGCCGTTTGGAGAAAGATGAGTCTGGAAGTCATTCTTGAAGAAAGTGTCTACACCTGGAAGAAGAGGAAGTTGGACAGTGTAACAGGGCAGTGAGGGGTTAGGACACAGGAATGAGCAGGACCGCATTTCCACCTTGGCTCAAGTGTGTTTCCAGCTTTGCCACCTAGATCACAAGTTGCACAAGCTCCATAGAGGACTGTATAGTAAATACTGTCATCTTGTTGAGCTATACTGTCTCTGTCATTACACTAGTGTGCTCTGCTCCCAGCACACAGGTGTCCACAGGCAGCGTGTGAGTGAGCACAGCTGTGTCCTAGTCTAGGTAGATGAGTGGGGGCTGTGCTTGACCCACAGGCTTGTTTGTTCCCCTCTGGTCTAGATCACATATACTTTTTCAGGCCTAAAACATTGGCTTATTTCTTTCCTTCTTTTTTTTTTTAACACTGCCCCCTTCTGGCACTCCATGGTTTTAAAACTACTGGATTAGCATTAGCAGAATTGGTCATCCTAAGGTATGCCCCATTTTGTAGCTAAGGAAATGAGGTTTAGAACTGCATAGGTTCCTATTCCGTGCAACTCCAGGTCTCTCGATTTCCACACAGGTGGTTTTTTTTCTGATCTCCTGCTCCATGTGCTCCACTGCTGGGGCAGCAGATAAAAACCCTGACAGGAAGCCAAGACACAGGACCTTTGGTTTCTTCAGGACTGTCTTGTCATTTATGTCCTCAAACAGAAAGTGAGATTATGGGCCAGATGTTGCACATTCACCTGTATGAGACCTCAGACAGCTTGCACATGTGAAGAAACTTAGCTCAGTGCTTAGCTCTTGCCCCTCAGGCAATTTCTTAGCATCCTAAACATATTGAGAATGCTTCGCAAAGAAATAATCTGGGAGGAGCCGGCCACATAGCTCAGTGGACTAAGGTGCCTGCCTAGGCAGGCTCAGGGACCAGGGTTCATACCTGGGCGTGACATGCCGGCCCCGCCCCCAGGGCATCCTGAGATGGTGATTGAGACTGGGCATGGTGGCATGCATCTGTAATCCGAGAGCTTGGGAGGCTGAAAACAGGAGGATCACTATGAGTCAGATCTGTGTATGTATTGAGACCCTATAGATCCTATACTAAATACATTTTTTTAAAAAGTAATCTGGAGATGAGTTGCTAGAATTGGTAAATTGTTCATTTAATCCTGAAATCTGGGTTTTTGAGTGAATTTGCCCAATTATAAGATATTTAGAGCCAATTTTTCAAAATTTCACTTTCTGCTCGATTAGGACTGACTTCTGGTTGGGGCTTTTATTTTTTTGTGCCAAGAACACCTTTGCAACACAGCATTTGGGAGTGGTGCTCACTGGAAAGCCAGAGCAGAGGCTAGGAAGAGCATCCGTCTGCTAGCCTCAAGGGCTCAGGCTGTCCTTCTGTGCCACTCACTGCCAGCAGTGGCTCCCACTCAATGCACAGGGCTGCAGCATGGCCCTGGCTGCTGGGTTCCAGTGTGGCGCAGGCGCACCATGAGCATCAGGCCAGGGCTCTGTGCTGAGGTGGCTGATACCTCTATGACCCTGCTACTCAGTGCTGGGCCCAGCTGCTGGCACCACTGGACACTTGTTAGCCATGCAGAATCGTAGGCCCCACTCCACCAATTGAACCCAAAACCTTATAGAGGGTGTGGGAATCCCCACTACCCCAAGCATTCTAAGTAATCCATAGGTACCTGAAATGTGGGAAGCAGTGGTTTAATTACAGGATGACAGGCCCTGAATCACATCTTTTAAGCTAGATGTGAAGCAAGATTGGCTTTTCAAGATTTCAGAAAGATAATCAGGTAATTTGGTGCCTTTACTACAATATGGAGCATGAGACCCCCCATATGTGGCAGCATTCAAATGGGGCACGTACATATTTGTGTAGAAATGTGAATTTTCCTGCTAAGAGAGAGAAGAAAGCTGGGAGTGGTGGCACACGCCATAATCCCAGCACTTGGGAGGCTGAGGCAGGAGGACTGGGTTCAAGACCAGCCTGGGCTACAAAAGTGAGCTCAATGCCATCCTGAACTGCATAGCAAGACCCTGTCTCAAAAAGACAAAAGAAGAAGGAGAAGGAGAAGGAAAAGGGGAAGAAGGAGAAGAAGAAGAAGAAGAAGAAGGAGAAAAAAAGAGAGAAAGAGAGAGAGAGAGAGAGAATACAGAGCACATCATCCCCACGTTAGTTCAAGTCCAGTTTTGCTGCCCCATGACTTTAGAGTTCGTTCTTGAGTGTTGCGCTTAGGGATTCTGAGTGTGCGAAGGTGTCCGTAGCTCTCAGAAGCTTGGCTGGAAGAGAACTCCTGAGACACTGCGCAAACTAGCATTCCACAGTCCAGCTCTCCAGCTGATAGGGTGTGAGCTTTGCACTGGAACTCAATCTGTCTGTTCCCTTAATATGTCTGGAGAGGTCCAAAATCACCAGTTTCCTCCTTAAATATTGCAGCAGAAGCTACAAATGCTCCCTCAAAGCACCCAGAGCTCCTGGGTGACAACCGTCCTAATGTCCTGTACTTAGAGAGGCTGGGATATGTTTTATGTTCAATCTGATCTGAGCTAAAATCTCAGAATAAAATGTGCCCAGTTGGTGCTGAACTCGAGGGTGGACTCGTCCTCTCTGCTCATCCCTGGTGGCCTAGCCACGGGCCCTGGGAGCACCCTGGGTGGGGTGCTTGCCTTCCATTCCTGGGTGCCCACTATGTCAGATGTCACTTCAAGTCCTTTGCATCTTACATTCACCCATCCTCATATGCCTCCCCAAAGATGGAGTAGATTATCTCCATTGCAGGAGATAATCCTGGGTCCCCTGTGACTCCTGTAGTCATAGAAGAAAGTGAGGCACTCAGAAGCTGTTGGGAGATGGGAACCTGAAGAGCCAGCCCAGCTGCCAGCCCTGGTATCCGCCTGGCTCCCACTACACACTGCTATTACAGCTGCTCTTGCCGTCAGAAGTGGCTGCGTGCCTTGCCCCACCCTCTGCAGGAAGTGCCAGCACAGATGTGCTTGGCCATCCTTTCAGCCTAAGGTGAGCACATGACCTAGGAGCAAAGGCTGGCAGGCTTCAAGTAGACACCTTGCTGCCAACACTGTCCTCAGCCAGCCTGCCTAAGCCCGCTGTCACCCAGCGGGACTAGGTCATGCCTTGGACCCATGAGTCTTCCTGTCTCCATGAACCATGCAATCCAAGGGACTTACTGTGAAAAACACAGTCACGTGTGAAGCTGCTGCCTCCAGGTGGTCTCTAGTGGACGCAGTGATGAAGCAGGAATGAGAAAAGGTAGAACACTTCACAGTTCGTGCTGCCGTTATGGTATAGCAGTACCATCTCCTTTGAGACGGGTGAGGTGTCTATGATTTTGCCATTTTGTTAATGTAGAGTATAATCAGTTTGGTCATAAGTTTGACATCAACAAAGAGAGATCCAGTACAGCATTGGCCTGAAACTTACTCTCTCTCCTGTAATAATCCATATACAAATCACCTGCCAAATGAGATTAAAAAAAAAACAAAACACCCTAGGTTCCTCCTATCGGTGGCTGTACCATTTTTAAAACCTGACTTCTGGGGGCCAGAGAGATAGCTCAGCAGTCTAAAGTGCCTGCTTAGGCAAGCTTAGGAAACTGCAGGGACTGCACTTTGATCCCAGGCACCACATGCTGCACCAGCACCACCCCCAGGGCAGGCTGAGCCAGCCATAACAGGAAGAGAGGGAGGGAAGGAAGGGAGGGAGGGAGGGAGGGAG